>CM035412.1:200080336-200162836 GCA_020310875.1 Ceratopteris richardii
TTCAAGTATGCATGGATGATGCCACTAACTGAGCAAGGATTGGACAATTGGTTGAGTAACAGTGGCCACACATCATCTACACTACTACATTTGCATGTCATTTTTTGGACTTTCTTTTTTAATATATCGGTTAACCTGCATGGATCAAGCCCATTTTGGATGGTGCTATGACGGTTGTCACATTTATGACAATGAAACCCACTATTCTTGCTTTATTTGGAAAGTTTAACAAAAAACAGTGGATCGAACTAAATTTCGAATTACATGTACATCGTTCTTTAAATTATGCTAGATAAATGTGTGCTCAATGAATTACATGCAACAATGGTTACTCCAAAGTACACACAAAAAAGGGTTGCTCGTATTGCAAAAGCAAAATATTGTTTCTATTATATTTGGTGCATCATTTTAGAAAAATGCTAAAGAGATTATTAATACATGTGCTCCTATTGACTCTCTTTCGCTTGGTTGATAGAGATGGAGCCAGAATGACATTTGTATGTGAGCTCAACGACACGATGATTGAGAAGATACAAGCAAGGATGATGTACATATTCAAAAAATGCTAATGTAAAAGCCTTATGTATTGATAGATGGAATAAGTTGCACTTAGATATGCATGCAACAACATATATACTTCAAAGTTCATCCTATGTGGAGGGAGAAGAATTTAGATTCTGATAAGTGGTTAATGGATGGATGGATACCACACAGTTAAAGAAAAGAGGATTTGAGAGGATGAAAGTGACTTTGAATATGATTGAGGGTGAATATCATGATCAAATATTGCTAGCATTGCAAGAGCATAACGAAGGAGAGGATATGATATATGCAAATCCTATATGCGACAAAAGATGTGGCCATAATATAACATCTTCACATACTATAAATGTTGAAGATGTAGCCGTAATAAAGCATCTTCAAGTACTACAAATGTTGAAGGTGCTCATACAATTGATGAAGAAGATGATGATGAAGATCATGATGTTGTTCATATTGAGGAAGAATGTGATCTGGACCCTTCTTCATTTGATGATGGATGATAATAAGTTTGTACTTTCACAAGTGATGGTGTGAGTTGTGACTTATGAGTGTGACTTTTTTCATATGTCGCATGCCACAAATTCAAGTCTCACATAACACATGGTATGTTCTTTTTTGTCTTGACAATTGAATATAGTAATCATGACAAAGAAAATAGTAGACTAATTCTAATTTTGTGGTCATTTGAGAGTATAAAGTCAACCTATTTTGTCACTATATTTAAGAATTTAGTTTATTGCTTATTTTTCTAAAAATTTTTGTTCATGGAACAACATATGGTTGGGAACATTCAACCATACTTGCTTTGTACTTCCATACCCATATGTATGGATGTATTGTTCACATATTGAACGAACCATGGTCTACAACATCAGGCCCTCTCATAAATATTGGTAAAATTCGGTGAAGACATCAAACTCACCTTGTAGCCATAGGGTCCAAAGCAACTCGCCCCCAAGCCTCGAAGCTTGCAACCAAGTGGGTGGCAACCCTTTGAGGGGCATGGTATCCTAAACCACCAGTGTGGACGACTCCACCAAGGGCTAAGAGTCCAAGGGCCTTACACCATCAAGGACCAGAGCCCTTGGAAGAAAACTCCCTAAACAAGTCAATTCTAGCAAGTCTCAATATCTCGAGTTACCTCAAGGTACACCTCCACCTTCTCACTCTAGAGATCACGAAGCTAATGGACTAGGATGACTTGAAGACAATGTAGTGCTAAGTTGTCTTCTAAGAAGGCAACAAAGTGCAAGGTTGTTAGCAAAAGTATCAAAATCATAGAAAATGGGTCAACCCTCCACTAAGAGAAGCCCAACCTACGAATTACCAACATTATGATAAAAGGTTGGTCAAATTAGTCAAAGATGATCAAATTTTGAGTTTAAATTTTATTATAGATCCTTGTAGAGCTTCAAGAGAGCAATCAAACCACATGTAACATTTGACACTAGTTTACATCATTTTTAAGTCAAAAGCGAAACCTTAATTTCTTGGTCAAATGTCAAAAGCATATTATAACTTGTGAAAAGCTAGTGACACATGTCATCACTCTATCATCTATGTAAATTTGATGTACTGATCCAATGGGTTATAACAATGCCATGTGACACCATAAAAATACCAAGCCAACCCTAAATAAAGCAATCTCCAAAAAATCAAATACCCTAAATAGGATTCCGCCTAGATTTTTAGGCTCGACATCAACTTTTTGGAATAGGTCAAGAAGGCTACAAATACTAGCTCCACTCTCTACACATTGCACACTCAAAGAGCATGGATATAGGCTACTAGCTCCACTCTCTGCACATTGCATACTCAAAGAGCGTGGATGCGAGCTCATGGAATAGTCACACAAGGGGTGTTTACTTGCAATTTACAGAAAGCGAACGCAATCTACAAGCAGATGGAAGGTTCGAGGGACATATGCATAGTCCGCTTGCTTTTCATCTTCAATTTCCAAGGTATTTATTGAAGCTCAAGTCTACGAATTTAATGCAATTTGGCATTGGCAATATGACATGGCACATGTGTTAGAAGACACATGTAATAATGTACACATAACAATAATCAATTTATCCATGTGTGTATTATAATGCATGTTTATTGTGCCTACATATGATGTATATATGATGCATCATGGCTTTAATATGTAGGTTTAATGATGAATTTATGTTGCATCTTTATGTTTGTTGTTTGTCATATCCAATAGTGTATTTCTTAGGAGTAGATTCATAAACATCCTTATCAAGTTTCAATTTAAGCATTATGCATGAGATATATTTATGCATTTGAACATGTGACTAATTGATTTATTTGTTTATTGTGACTTGTAGATGCCAAAGAGACCGGGACAAGAATGGGACTATGTAGATAAGTTGAAGGCCCTGACCAAAGGTCAACATAGGTGCAAATGCAAATTTTGTGATATATGGGATGGAAGGGGCTAACAAGACAAGGGCACATAACCTTGGTTTGAAAGGATATGGTGTTAGTATAGCAATGAATAAGAAGATCCACATATGCATTCCAATGAGGATTCTATTGTTTATGGGCCCAACAAATATAATATTGACACACATGAAAGTGATATGCATGCATTTGTGTCAGGTGCATCCTATGAAATGAATGCAAGCAAAAGAAAAGGAGTCTTCAAAAGACGGCTTGGGAGTCCAAATAACGTTTGGATGTAGATAAAGCCGTGGGTAGGTTCTTTTTTGTTGAGGATATACCATTCTTGAAAATAACTAGCCCTTATTTCCAAGAGTTTATGATTGTGATTTTAGAAGGGCTAGCTCTTCATACAAAGTCCCTTCATATAATCATTCGCCCGATGGGCATTTGCAAGAGGAGGTCACATGTATTGAGAATGATTTGCTCAAATTGTGTCGAAAGTGACAAACATATATGGCTACACTAAATGTCCGATACCGAAAATCAACCAATCATTAATATTATGGTACCTTGCATTTATAGAACTATGTTCCTAAAATCAATTGACACATCTCTTCAAATCAAAACAAGTGCATATATACCATAATGAATCCAGGCAAACCCCAAATTCACCCTCAAGTGAAAGTGCAACTATAAGCTCATGGTAGTCAACCACAAGACTATAACTCAGCCATAATGAAGCCTAGAACAAAATGCAAACAAACGATAGGAAATATTACAAAAAATGCATAGCTGATAGGGTATACACACCTATCAACTCGTCGTAACTCGGACGAAGAATCCACAAGTGAAAACTACATGTCCGCTAATACGACAAACATATATACCAGAATGAATCCAGGCAAACCCCAAATTCACCCAAAAATGAAAGTGCAATTATAAGCTCATGGTAGTCAACCACAAGACTATAACTCAGCCATAATGAAGCCTAGCACAAAATGCAAACAAAAGAAAAGAAATATTACAAAAAATGCATAGATGATAGGATATACACACCTATCAACTGGACGTAACTCGCACGAAGAATCCACAAGTGAAAACTGCATGCCCGCTAATACGACAAACATATATACCAGAATGTATCCAGGAAAACCCCAAATTCACCCTCAAATGAAAGTGCAACTATAAGCTCATGGTAGTCAACCACAAGATTATAACTCAGCAATAATGAAGCCTAGCACAAAATGCAAACAAAAGATAGGGAATATAACAAAAAACAAGTGCATATATTTTTGAGATTCTTAAAGATGCCATTATGGATGTTGGACCACAAAAAGTGGTCCAAGTGTGCATGGATAGAGTTGGATGCTTGATTGAAGAGCAATGCCCACACATTTTTTATACTCATTGCACTTGCCATTGCATAGATCTCCTCTTTGAGGATATTGGTGGACTTCCATGAGTGAATCCAATATTGGTTCAAGCTATAAAAATTGTCACTTTTGTTACCAAAAGCCCACCATTATTGCTTTATATAAAAAATTCAACAAAAAAGAGTTGGTTCATGCTCTCAAATTTGATTGATGAAATGGTGTACAGTGGATTGCATGCCATGATTGTTTTTACTCGTTACACTCTGAAAAGAGTGTCTAGAACCAAGAAGGAAGAAGATATCTCTTCTATTGTATTGAGCCCATTCTTTTGGAGAAGTTGTAGGAAAATTGTGCATATTTGTGCTCCCATATTAAAGATCTTACGCTTGGCTGATAGAGAAGGCATCACAATGGGCTTAATTTATGAAATGACCGATAGAATAGTTGAGAAGATTGGAAATATGGAAAGAATTGACACTTCTAGACTTGGAGATGTGAAGAATTTATGCATAGAATGATGGAATATGATGCATTCTCCAAAACTGGATGCACCATATGTGCTTCATCCAATATGGAGAGAAATATGTGCCAAAAAAGATTGGGAAGTTAATGATGGATGGATGAATCTCATGGTGCAGTGCACAAATGGTGACATTGACAAGCAAAGTATCTTATGTGATCAATTAAATATGTACAAATCTATGGAAGGCACAATTGATCATCCCATTGCAAAAGATGAGAAAAGAATGCAATATGAAGTCAATTGGTGGGAAATATTTCACACATGCACGCCTAATTTGCAAAAGCTAGCACTTCGCATTCTTTTACAAGGGAGTTGTGCTTCCTCTTGTGAAATAAATTGGAACACTTTCTTTGATACACACCAAAAGAAAGAACAAATTATTGCCAAAGAACATTGAAAAATTAGTGAACATTCATACAAATTTCTGCCTTGCAAGTAAACTTAAAGGAAGAGGCTTTGAGAAAATGAAGTCACATTGGACATGATTGAGAAGGAAAATGATGATGATAGACTTCTACAGTGGCAACAAAATCATGAAGGTGAGGAATTTGCCCAATATCTATGAGTGACATCAAGGAGAGATTGTTGAATCAACATGAAGATCCTTTACGTGATTCTCTTCATGACAATGATGATGAGGAGGAGGAAGGATGATAATGAAGATGGGAATGATGATGGCGATGAGATTGGATCCCAAGATGATTGATCATCTTGTCATATGAAATATCGATCACATCTCATCACATTCTATGACTCATGAGTATGGTCTGATGGATTTTATGACTAATCACTTATGAGAATGACTATTTTTGGGTTTTCAACATTTTATACATGGATCATGCTTTGTTTATGTATGAATCATGAACCATTTATATCCTAATGTTTTTTATACACACACATACACATACACATACATATACATATACATATACACACACACATATAATTGTGTGTGTTTCTTTAAATTTACGTTTGAAAAAAGGGTCACGTCCATAAATGTCAAAAATGTTTTGGAAGACTAGTCAGAGATCAAGATCCCGTCACAAGGAAGAAGTCTGAGTCCCATCACTAACTATGCATACAAATGTAGAAATGTTGGTTGGTACATGTATGTGCATACATACAAGCATATAAAAATTTTTTAAATTTGATTATACAAGCTCTTAGATAATAGATTAGTAAGACTGACCATCTTAAACACCTAAGAAATGAATGACTTCTATTACACTTAACTAAAATTTGAGACAAACATCTAAAATTTTTAAGTTGTAGCATTTGGATTTTCAACTATTGGGCATATAGAGATAGGTAATTTCAACGCTTAATTAAATAGATGCGAACATCTAAATGTCATACGTTTTCTTTTCCAAGACATAAAAAGTGCAATCTATGCCTCATTGTCATCCCAGATAAAAAGAATCAAACTTTCACTCTAACATTTATTATGCATAGCTTGGACAAAGAGCTTTGATGCTCCTACTCATTCCATGGGTACCCTAGAGTAAAGAGTAGAAAGTAAGAAAGTGACTCCTATAATAAAGATTATTCAAGCTTGGGTTTTACAAGTCATGTCACTCTTTACAAGGCATGAACATTGCAACCATCATTTCCATCAAGCTTGGGGTTTACAAGTCATGTCACTCTTTACAAGGCATGAACATTGCAAACATCATTTCCAAACTTGAAGCTCACCTATCCTACATTGATTGTTGATTTCAATGTGTGGTCAGCATATACTTCAAGCCCATGTTTTGGAACACCATGATTATGCATTATTCTCTCTTCGTAAGGAACCTCTTCAAGAGGCATTCTGTCTACTACAATATAAACTCTCCAAGGTATCTGAAAAGCCACAAATTCTAGAGCCTAGAACCATTTATTAAGTTCCTAAATAATACATTGGACAATCTATTGTACTAGAGAGCCTTGACAATCATATTGATTTGATCATCTATGAAGACGTAATAAGTGTTTGAACCAAGTTCCAAAATCTCCATGATTATGCTTCAAGACTATCACCCCATAATCATAAGGTTTCCCACTAATCCATTTATACTATACACCTTGACACATTGATATGATATTTTTGAAACAGTAAACCAATATTCAGTACAGAAAAAAAGACACTTCTATGCTGTATTAAAGCTTGCAATCAATACGCAAAACCATATCTTATAGTTATAAAATTGGAAAAAGTCTTTCATTTCAAATTCTCTCTAAAAACAGGCCTGATTTGTTTGTATTGATAAAAGTAAAAGTTCTTGAGAAGAGAGGTTTCAGCTGCAGAATTTTTTTCCCTTTGCTGATTAGAATAAGTTTTCACAACCAAGAGACAAGGATGCTTTATCATGGCAACATCGTACCCAAGCCAGAAGTCTAGGATAAAGGCCTATAATAGTATGTAATTGTTTCCATAAATTATACCATATTATCCATGATGAAAACTCGGTTTACGCATGGGTAATTTATAATTCTTGAGCTGTATATATCACCTTCTTCTCAGTAAGAAATACATGCTCGACATACCGAGAAACTTTCTTGCTCATTTTTAATCCATTAAGGACTCAGCTCCGGAGAGTGCAAACTAACGAACCCTAGATGAAGTATGTAGGCCGCGATACAATTTCAAAAGGTTTCTGGAACTAGCCGAAGCTGTAAAGTAAACCCTCACTATGATGAAGAACAGAACGCAAAAAGGTGGGGAGGACGCTTACGAATTCGACAAAAGCTTGATTGCGATTCGAACCGACATTGCATTTGGAATTGACAACCCTGCCAAAGGGCTTACACAGTTCTACAAGCTCCTCGTGCGTGCATTCCCACGGAAGATTGCGTAGGTGCAGCACTTTCGATGGTGGATACGCATAGCGGAACTGTGGCTGCCCTGCACTCGACGACATCTTTGCCTCTTCAGTGAAACCGCTACCTTGTAATATGCTGCATCGCACTCACGAAGGAGAAAGGTTAGAAGAGAACGATCCCTACCGTTATCAATGAACTTCTATTTATTTAGGACGAGGGTAAGTTGAAAGAGAAAATCCTTGTAATGTTGATTTGCATGTTAAACTATTTTGTTCACGTTTCTTTTCATTTGGAGATGTGATCTTCTCTTGCGACTCCCATCAACCCTAATACTTCAGCATAGTTCTCGTCCATGTGTGTTCCACATATCCTTTCTTGTGATAAACCTTGAGAAGTCGTATGTAGAACGTAGTTATAGAAGTTAGAAAGTTTATTAGTATGTCTTAATGTAATCACTTTTTGAAGCTTTTTTCTCACTTCTTTCATGTGTTTAGTCTTCCATTTAATTTAAAGGAGATAGATTACATGAGAATACACTCTTTAATATCATCGTTGAAAACTGGATTTCAATGTCATCCAATCCCATTTGAATCCATCTACTATGAAAAAAATTTGGGTTTCCTTTATACTAATGAAATATGGTAATTGTTTTTTAGTGATGGTACGTAGAAGGTGTTATACTAATGAAATATTCAAAGTGGTGCAATGAGATCGTGATGTCCATCAACAAAGTGAATGACTCAAAGGATCGACGAGACGTTTGCCATGGTAACAAAGCAAAAGACTCATTGATATGAAAGTGTTCTCTCTCGATTTCTAGCTTTAAAATTAGTGACTTGGAGAATGAGTGTGGATTTGTTGGAAAACACACATTTCGTTCATTCTTGATCCCTTAGCACATGTTTCTTTCATAGATCTATAGTTCATTTTCATATCCCCAAGGATGATTCTTTTTAACCTTCAATTAATACTCATCGCCTTAATGAACGAAAAAATTTTTATTAACTGCATTTAAGCTTAAATCTTACGGGTCCTTCTACACTCAATTTCTAGTTTTCTTCAAAGCCTTTTCCACATATCTATTATGAAACTTACGAAGACATTGAATGTGCTCTTTGGTTCTCTATTCTCTACGTCTTTTAGAGGTACACACGTGCATTTTTGTGCTATGAAGAGTTGAGAAGCTCCCCTTCATTAGCATTAGAATAGTTTTGCACGCAAATGCATAAGTAGTCAACAACATAGTGCAACTAAAGCCTACAACACCATGGAAGCCTACATCGAGTCCAAGCCATGCCTTGTCATTTCATCATCCTCCTTGTCATTCAAGTTACTTTTGGTTATGCATAATGAAGGACTTCATTCATCAAAATTCATTAAGGTGAGGCTTCCAAGGAGGTCATACATCCTAGTATTGTCATCCTTGTAACTTTCATAACTAATGATTTCCACCACTAAGGGTGATGTAGAAGGGGAAAAGACAGATCTAGCCCTTATATTGAGCATTCTTTGATTCTTCAAAGCTCTATTTTAGTCTTTTGGTGCTGGTTTGAGTGGTTTGTTGGGTGATTCTTTGGTGACACAAAGAATCATGTGTTTTTTTTAGGTTCTTTGGTGCTTAGTTTCATGTGCCACAATACTACGGTAAGAACCTTATGTTATGAATGGATGTTTGATATGAAAGAGAGAGAGCTATGTGAGTTTCGCATTATTTGACTAAGAGTAGGTGAACACACATGCTGATAGTCCTTTTTCTCTCTTGGGTTCAAATCAGAGGCAACATTTGCATCTACAAGGTTCTAATAGTCACAAATAGAGGGAACGTTCCATGTAAAGCAATCATCATTCTCGTAGTTGTTATTGTCACCCACATTCAACCCTTCATCACAAAGTTCTTTATCTCCATTCTGTCGGAAGCAAGATTGTCGATTCAGATATCACAATCAACAGGATTCCATGCAATAATCAATACAATACTTGGAGAAACAGTGGCATAAACATTTGCACAATAGTCGCATGACATACTTGCATAATGAAAATCTAAACAAGAAGAGATATTGGTGGACATTGATGCTATTTTTTACCTTTGCTCTCTATTTCAACTACAAGGGATGAGTGGAAGAATTGGGCACTATTCTTATTTTCTGTATCTTGTTTTGGAGAGTCAAAAGGTTGAGGTTGAAGCTTTTTGGAGCTCTATAAGAAGATAGAGACCTGTCATGAACAGCTCATTTATATGGATGTGTACTCAAGTCTATATAAAGGACATGAATAATTGCAACCATGGGGAAAGAACACTCAAGTACTTCTTTCTGGCCTTCCCTAAGAAAAGATTAGAAAAGAAGGAGATGAGGATTGTCTGTCCAAGGAGAATACACAAAGTTGTAAAGGAAATATTCTCCTCACACCCCTGTGCATGAGGCATATCAAGAATTACAAAGAAGAGCAAGTTGGGGCAAGCACAAAGAATGAGGTAGAGAGGATATAGCTTGAGAATAGAGACAATGATGGAGGAAAAGACAAAAATTAGGGAAAAAAATATTTTTGAGCGATTGGGAAGAACTTCATCAAATGGTTATGTTGAACATCCACCTCCATATGGCAAACACTATATACCTTATTATGTTGGATTTCGATACCATAGACAAGATTGGAAAATTTGTGCAATACTTATGAAAAGGACACTACATCAAACAACTTTTTCTTGATAAAAACACTTCATGATATATGTATGAAAAACACAGACAATATGGCTTCTCATTTCAATGATTTTGATGGTTTGTTTTCCATTGCAAGCATGAAGATTTATGCAAACTATCATCTCCATGGGAGACATTATGTACAACCATTATTATCAGTGCACTTGATCAAAATCTAGTCGATAGTGACATCTTATAGTGCTATTTTGAGTGAGATTATCATACTCTCAAGAATACCAAAGGAAATGGGTAGGCTGATGGGCATGTGAAATGGTTACTTGCTCCTCCTTCTTCATCAGTGAAGATAGAATAAATGAAAGCCATTTTAGATGATGATCGTGTCTTAAAACTTGATAGAATCATGCCTAATGAGTCTTTTTAGACTAATTCCCTTTCCTATGCATGAGTACTGGATTATTTTGCCTCTTTTCATGTGACACCAGGTAGAGGTGGGTTTTCACTTATGAAAAAAGTATCTTATACAATGAGTCTTGAATATTCCTATCACTAAGATGGTGATTGGATTAAAGGTGTTATAATTTACTTTTTAGATCGTTATCTTTTTACTATGCATAATGTTTGTCATGTTCCTCAAATTTCATGTAGTTTGTTGTCAATTGGTCAGCTTGATGGCATCATTTATAAAGTTCTTTTCAATTCTCAATCTTTTTGTATGTCAAATTGCAATGTGGTGATTGCAAATGGCAACAAAGTTGGCTCACTTTATCCCTTATTTTTGTTTCATAAAAAGCACACATTAGCTATCATTGATTAGCTTATTATTATTATATGGCAAGCTTGTTTGGATCACATGTCTCCTAGTGGAATGGAACTTATGTCTTGTTCTAGCTACTTGTGTTCTATATTTCTAAGTTTCCAATTTGTGACCATTTTCATTATGGAAGGCAAACTAGGAATGTGCATGGAACACACCAAGACTCTTCAATTTAGTCTTTATATATGTTGCATACAAATGTTTATGGAATCGGTATCCTTATTTTGTAACTTCCATACATGATGCCAGTAGAAATGCATGGGTATATCCTACGAAGTCAAAGATTATATTTTCCATACATTTGGGAGATATTTTTCTTTTATAAAGACCAAAAGGGTGCAAACTGAACTCAAGTCTATAATTAAGAATAGTACTTGGGATGGTATCGGTTTATAAGTTGAATTTCAAATCAAATAATGCTAGCATGACTAATTGCAAAGGGATCCAAGCAACATCAAAGATTTGCCTTTGTCGAAATCTTGCCTCGTGGTAAAAATGTGTACATTACATTTTGCTTAGTTTAGTTGCAAAAAGGTCTTACATCAAAATGGATGTTAAGAATCATTCTAGAAATGATATCTTATAGATAAGATCTACGTGTAACAATGAGAGGGTTATGCAAATCTCGACAAAGAGAGTTTAGTATGTAAGCTCAAGAAGAGCGTGTGTGGACTTAGATAGTCACCTAGATAACGGTCTCAAAAGTTTGATGCATTCATATGACCCAAATTCCTTATGAACTTGTTGTTGGTAGCCCAATGTATGTTATGGTAGTTATCACATTAGTCATTGCATTTTTACAAGAAGTTGTACTTCGATATATTTCTAATCTTGGAAAGAAGCAAAAAGAAGTGATCAAAATGATATTAAGGCATCCAAGTGGAACTAAGGATAAGTATTTATGCTTGGGTATAGGTGATGCATCCATTGTTGGATAGAGAGGGTTATGCAAACCTTGACAAAGAGAGTTTAGTATATAAGCTCAAGAAGAGCGTGTGTGGACTTAGATAGTCACCCAGACAATGGTCTCAAAAGTTTGATGCATTGATATGACCCGAATTCCTTATGAACTTTTTGTTGGTAGCCCCATGTATGTAATGGTAGTTATCACATTAGCCATTGCATTTTTTCAAGAAGTTGTACTTCGATATATTGATAATCTTGGAAAGAAGCAAAAAGAAGCGATCAAAAATGATATTAAGACATCCACGTGGAACTAAGGATAAGTATCTATGCTTGGGTATAGGTGATGCATCCATTGTTGGATAGAGAGATTCTGGCTATGTTGGTTGTGTAGACAATACAAAGCGTACTTCAAGGTGCATTTTTCACTTCACAAGTGTTGCTATGTCCTAGAGGTCCCATCATCAAGAATGTACAATTGTTTCCCTCATAGAATATGAGTATGTTGGAAAAGATTGGCTTATGACATGGACATAGGAGTCAACATGTTCCATGTTTACTCCATGATAGTTTGAGTGATATTGCATTGGCTAAGAAGCTAGTGTATCATCCAAAGACCAAGTACATTGAGGTGTAGTGTCACTTTATTCTTCATTGCTTAGCAATTGAGCATATCATACTTGAGAAGCTTCATACTCAAGAAAATGTAGTAGATTATTTGATTAAGGATCTACCATAGGATAGTCTTATACACTGTTGCACTTCATGGGAATCACTTGATTCTTGTTTTGGCACCGTCGCTTATACACCACCTAACATGCAAATCAAGTTGGAGGTAGAGTTCATATACTTATACTTGTTATTTTCTTCATCATTCTTTTTTTTTTCTCCTTCATCCATGTTGGACATGGGAAGGAGATTGTTACCATTGGTATCTATGTGAAAGTTCAAAATTCCATGGCACACTATATATATGTTCTAATAAAACATACAGTCACCTAGTCAACCATAGATTGTATTGAGACTACCTATTGTGAAACTTGCATAGAACGAATTCATGCTCTATGATTCTCTACTATCTACATTTTCTATAGGTTCCATGTTCAAGTAAAAAGGGAATTTCTGGTGTGATCCAAAATCTTAGTATGCTTTGCGAGGAGTTAAGACATTCTCCATCAAAATTGAACTTTTCATATATATGTGTAGAAGCCTCACAATGTCTCAGAGTGCACATATACCATGACTATTTGGAATTCAATTTTCCTCATCTCTTCTTGAGGAGGAGAAGAGACTAGATGGTAGCATATGATGTAGGTAAATGGATTACAGTCCCCTCATGAGATTCCAAGTGATTAAATATGTAGTCTTTATTATGATAATGAGGATTTTGAGGTGCACATTGGAATTACAATCCATAAATAGATTTGATATGTAAATGCATAGAGAACATTTTGGAACATTTTTCCCATCAAAATGAGAATGATTTGCACAAAAGATCAAGAATAGGTTCAATGATGGTGATTATAGTATTTACTATAGGCAAGGAATGCCAAGAACTCTCAAGAGGTAGGAAAGTGCATGGTTATGAAGGATACAATGGATCAAGGGAGTGGATAAGAGACAATTTGTGGAAGCTTATTCAAAAACAAATCAATCATAAGTGAGCAAGAAATGAGAAAATTGAATGTTAACATGAAAACATCATAAATAAAGCTAAGATGTAGAACCCTCCTCCTTGAGTTAGCAAAGTAGTAGTGTATCGATATTTGGAGTGTGGTACTAGAGACTCAATTTGAGGGTGTTTGTATAAATTTTCAAAAGGATAAAGCCACTATGTTCCAATAGATTACCCTATTTTTTATGCACGTTTTCTTTTTTAATGGACACAAGCATGCTTTTTGTTCATTGGTTTGAAAAACGATTAATACTAGATATAAGGTGGTTCAACAATTTGAAAAGAGGATTTAATTGTTAAAGGGGCTAGACTAGTGGGTATACCGATTGAATGTAAAATGATTTGTTTGAAAGAGTAGCTATAGTATGTAATATAACGATTTGACCAAAAGGTGATAATTTTTGTTTTGATGTGAGCTAAATGGACAACATTAGGTAGAGGAAGTGGTATGTATGTATGTATGTATGTATGTGTTAAGCGCGGGTCTTGCCGTCAGAGACGCGTTTAAACATCTAATCTGGTTCTTGGGAGTGGAAGGGGTCTGTTACATAGAGGCCCTATACTTGCTTTTCCCAAATCAACTCACTCGCATGATCAAAATTATCTGTAGTCAGACTCTTCCAAAAGCTACCAATTACAATCCAGTTGATGCGTTCTCAAACAGACAGCGGCGAAACTATCATTACCGTAATACAGAATCACTTTGTCTAACGTAAGAGCTGATCCAAACACAATTATTGTAAACAACAGAGACAATAACAGTAACTCAATCTGTACCATACAGGTGCAGATAATCAATAAAATGTACTCACAGAATATCGATTCATACACAGAATAAGACTTCCTCAGTGACCAATGCACAATGCAAGGATGACCGTACACAAACTCACAGTAATGAACTTAGCGAAACCGTGGTTCAGTACTTAACTTAAGATAACCTTATTGTAACTTTATCTTACCGGACAGGTACAGATAATCAACAACACAGAAAGGCATAGAATAACTCAGAATTACTCAAACGCACACCACAACAACGTTACGGATCAATCACCCAGACAGACAGTCTGGTGATCCAACTGATCGTCACCGAAGCGACTTTTTCCATTGATTTAAATAAAGGTTACAATCATCAATCAGGGTTACAACATTTACGCAACGACCTTTCGGTTCCTTAAGAGTTGATTTTACAATTGCCAATCCGGCGGCTTACACTGGCACGCCCGGTGGACTTGAACCCGTAGGTATACAAAAATAATGGTTCATCTACTATTCCTTCTAAATACATAGTTCGGGCTAATCTAAATGTCTGGGCAATTTTCTTCTTCAATGATTCTATCATCTGCTTCAAAATGTCTGGTTCTATAAGCTGGGCATCTGTGCGTACTGAACTTAAAGAAATAACCTGAATCATCAAAACTTCTACTTGTGTCTGCAGAAAAGCTTCTTGTAAATAAAACTCATTCGACAGAGCCGCATCCTTGGTAACCTTCATGTCGGCAATTTGCTTATCGATCTGGGAGAGTCGTTCTTTCTGTGTATCCAGTTGATACTCTATTCTTTCTATCTCCTGATTCTGAAATTGGATTGTTTGATAAAATGCATCACGCTCTCTTTTGATCCCTGTTATCTCTTTCTGTAATTGAGCTTCCATGGTTAATTTGCATTTAAGAATATTGTTTACGTCAGATAAATCAATCTTGGTTCTCTGTAGTTCTTCAGAAGTGCGCTTCGCCAGGTCCGCCATCTCTTGTCCGTGCTGTACCACTTCATCAAGTTGTTGTTGAGTTTCTTCTAACAAATTTCCTATTGCTATTCGGGCATCCTCTTTATCTTGGACTATCTGCTTCAACTTGACTAATTCTACATCTGCAACACTTAATAACTCTTCTTTTTCTCGGACTGCTTCCAGTGCCGTATCTCGTTGACTGGTAACTGCTACCTTCGGCAATTCTGGCCTGTAACTTCTTAATTTGTTCATGTAAGGCTTGATTTTCTGATTTAGCTACTACTAATTCTTCCTGGAGAGGACTAATGTCTGCCTCCAGCACATTGACCTTATGCTGGAAATCATCTCTGATAGTATCAGTGACTTCTTTCATCTGTACTGGTAATTGCTACGATAATTGAATTAACATCTGACCCATGGATGCGAGTTCAAAAATCATAGGAATTACAGGAACTGGAAGAGGGGGACGTTGTTGAGATGATGAGGCTGTCAGAAGTTGATGTGAAGAGGGGGGAGAGTAATTCGGTGAGGATGATGATGAAGCGGTGGGTTCGTTGGGGACAACGGGTGGAATAGGTATAATGGGTTCAGCTGGATGGTCGGGTGGAGAAGTGAGAAGAACAGTGTCAGATTGTAGTACCTTTTCGGTGGTTTGTTGCTCAGTGTCTGCAGGATTGACATCTACAAACTCTACTGCCTTAATCAGTTCGTCGAAAATATCTTTAATAATATGTTGCCCATCTTCATTCTTTTGCTGTTTGGATTGTTGCTGTGATTCGTCCTTGGAAGAGATGTCTTTATCATGTTCATCTTGCTGGTCCTGAGATGATTGTGCTGAAGAATCCTGGTGCATGGATGTTGTTGTGTCATGGAAAGTCTCATCTTCATTCCCTTCCTCTTCATTGTTACCTGCTTTATTATCTGCGGCTGAACCCTGTACTTCACTGTCAGATGAACTTATTCTGATTCTTTTGCGGCGGAGGAGGTGGAAAATTTCTTCGTCATCTTCTTCATCATCTACCAGCAGCTGTGCGGATTCTTCATGGTGTAATACTGGGCCTCTGGTTAGTGGTTGTGCTGCTTGTATTGCCGGAAACAGAAAAGAGATGATGTGTGGTAATCTCGATCGTGGCATATCTCCCTTATTGACCTGTTTAATTATCGAAACGCATTCTTTGTGAATGTGATGGAAATAGTAAGATGCGAAGTTTACAGGTTCTCTGGCAACCATATCTATTGCTGAATAAAAAGGGCGAGATATGCCATATGTTCGCTTCTGCAGGTTGAGGATAGCGACTAAGAACTGTAATGCTGATCATTCAGGCTCAGGGTGACAAAGGATAGCATATTCATTAGAAGAGTGCCTAGGGAATAATTGGTTCATTGTGGCTATCGGTAGATTAGGTCCATTCTCTCGACCTTGCGTAGAGAGGCGGAATGCATCAGCAAAAGTTTGAAAGGTTATTACGGTACGGGAGGTGATTGCCCAACTTTGCTCTGTAGCGGGTGTGGCAGCGATGACGGCGATGATTTGGGCATAGAATGGGTGACAATCCACTGAATGCCAAGGTAGTTCAACGAAATTGGCCAACCCACGAATTCGCAAGAACTCACCTACATCTGCGGGGAGTCCATCACGGAACGCAGCAAAGTTTGCTAATGCTGCCATGTTGCGCACACACAAGCACACGAACACAATTGCACAGGGTATACAGATAGCACAATCAAACAGAGCACGCAGACACAATAGCGATTAACAGCGAAACAAAAAAGGTTAAGTAGATACTTGGCAGCGGGAAGCAATTGAAATTTGTTAATCATCGCGCGATGTTGAGATGATATCGTCATAACTTCGGTGTGCATGCATGAGCAGAACGATAATGCAGGGCGGCTGTAGATCATAATTAGGTATGAAACGAGGATATTTACAGACTTATTTTATTAATCACGCAAAACTAAAAAGGAAAAGAAAAGAGAAAAAAGAAAATACGCGGGCAACCGCAGGACACTTCAGTGCGAATCAGGCGCTTGATGATACGGCCGCAACTTTGAACCATTTATCACCTTCGGAAGAGGAATTCCGATCAAAGTAGTTAACCGAAAAGTTGTTGGGCCCACTTGTTCAGTATTTCGATAAGGACCAAACCAGCGTAGCTTGAATTTTTCAGCAGAGCGATTTGATTTTGAATTATAGAACAGCACAAGTTGCGCTACCGCAAAAACTGGAGTTTTTAGATACCGATCATGTGTACGAGCTTGCCGCAACTGTACTTCTTGAAGAGTCAGAAAACTTTCCCAGCGATGCTCATCTAGTTCTCTGAGTGTGTCCAACCGAAAAGGCAAGGAATTTTTAGGTAACAATTTCTAAGAGATGGCCACACGTAAGCTTGGTACTACAAGTTCCATTGGTGCAATTGCCTCCATTCCATATGCAAGTTTGAAAGGAGTCAATATGGTGGCAACTTTGTAAGCAGTCCGGTATGCCCATAATATTGTAGGTAGTAATTGATCCCATCTTTCTGGTGATTCCAGAATCAGTTTTCGAAGCATATTCAGCAAGGTCTTGTTTGTACTTTCAGCCAAGCCATTAGCACGAGGATAATAAGGAGAACTGAATTTATGCAGAATCTGCAAAGAGTGTGTGAGCACTTTTACTAAACCAAGGCATTCTCTTTCAGTTACTGAATAATTCTTTTCTGCAGGAGCAAGTCTTCTACTCGCATAATAAACAGGCCGAAACCACTTATCAGTTTGTTGCATTAAGACACTCCCAGTGGCGATATCTGATGCGTCAACAAAAACATGAAATGGACGTTCCCAACCACGAGGTTGTAAAATTGGAACCTGTGTTAATAAGCCTTTGAGACGATCAAATGCTGTTTGACATTCTTGAGTCCAAACAAACTATCGAGGAGTACTGGTTATTAATCTATTGAGAGGTATTGCCAGATGAGCAAGCCACCGTAAATGTCGACCATGCCACCTGACTTGACCCATGAATCTCATGATTTCTTTCGGTGTAGTAGGTACAGGTGCTTCTAACACAGCTGCAATTTTATCTGGATCAACTTGTATGCCTTGTGCAGACACAATATGGCCAAGCAGCTTACCACATGAAACCGCAAACACAGACTTGTTTGGGTTCAGGTAGAGTCTGTATTCACGACACTTCTCAAAGCAACACCGTAAATGATACAGGTGTGCTACCATCTTACCAAATAAAGAGAAATCATCTAGATATACTTGCATGAAAGAAGTAAGATAGGGGGAGAAGATCTCCTGCATACATCTTTGAAAAGTACTAGGAGCATTTCTTAATCCAAACCACATAACTGTACAAGCAAAAACACCCCAGTTGGTAATGAAAGCTGTTTTCGGTATGTCTTCTTCAGCCATTCTGACTTGATTATACCCACTATATCCATCAAGAAATGAATACATTTCATGCCCAACCACTCTATCTAGCATTGTATCAAAGAATGGAAGAGGAAACGGATCAGGCACCGTGGTTGCATTCAGTTTCCAGTAATCCACACATATTCGGAGTTGCTTATTTTTCTTGGGAACAATAACAATTAGAGATATCCACTCAACATGTTCTACTGGAACGATGAATCTGACTTGTAATAACCTATCAAGCTCTACCTTTACCTGTGCTGCATAGTTAGGATTCATCCGGTAGCTGGGTTGTTTAATTGGTTTTGCCTCCGGTTTAAGTACAACTCGATGCTGATATATGCAAGGGTCCAGACCCTTCATGTCACGGTAATCCCATGCAAAAACATCAGCGAACTCACGAAGTAACTGAATCAGATCTGCTTGAAATACTTCAGACAATCCTTCCTTTATTTTGACAGGTCGTGGATTAACTTCATCCCCTAAATTGTATGTGATCAACTGATCTTCTGGAACATAGAATTGACGAGGTTTTTCTGAATCATTGATTGATTGTAAAAGTTGTTGTATAGCAGTTTCATCTTTAGCAGCAGTATTTTCTGTTTCTACTTCTTCGGTCACAAGCATCACCGTACAAACTGCCGGATTCCAGTGATCTACAACAGATTGTAAATCAACAGTCCCTAAGGAAATTAAATCTATGTTATTCTTCAAAAATTCTTCTTCTTATCGGATAAACCATCTAGCATGTGAATTGGTTCTGCCATATAAGGTCTAGCATGTAGTTCATAGGGCTGAATAGCATCTAATTTTACAACATATTTTCGGTTATTGTCTTTGAAAGTGAGTTCCTGTGCGGACCAATCTTGTATAACGTTAGCTTGTTTCAACCAAGGATGACCGAAAAGAAGATTATAATCAAGACTAGACTCCGGTAGTTCTAAAACTACGAAAGTCATCTTTAAAGTGGTTCCCTGCAAAGTAATGGGGACATTCCGTACAAGTCCTACTGGGTGGACTCTGGATTGGTCGGCCATTCTAACAAAAAACTGCACAGGTTCAATTTCGGTCCATCCTAACTTTTTACAAAGTGCTGCAATAGCTATGTTTACACCGGACCCACCATCAATTAATACTTGAGTAATTTTATGATTTTTGTACCATACCGTAATTAAAGGAACCGAGTGATCCACCGTCGAGTCAGTTTCTGGTTGTACTGTCGCTGTTGCCGGAATGCAGGAAGACGCAGAATTGAACTGCTACTGGAATTGTTGCCGAACTCCTGGTACTAATGCCAGTAACTGTCCAAGAGGAAGAGTAATGGGTGCTTTAGATAAAAATTCCCATGCCTGATCTACTTGGTTTGTACCTTTTACTGATTCTGAAGACGATGCATCAGTTACTGGGATGGACTCTTGCTCCTGCGCGGTTTTCTTTGGCAGCGGAACTTGTGGCACCGGAATTGGATCTGGGAACACTGGAGGTTCTATGGTGGTCCACTAGCTAGCTTTGTCATACATTCTTTGTTGCTCACGAACACCTGGTTCGAATACTTCAGCTGTTGGTTGCAACGGCTTACCCGATCGGGTCTGAACTACTGTGGTTTGTGTTTCTATTGGTGTGATATGAACCATATTTGTCATTGGGTTCTGACGCTCTTTTTTCCTCTGATCATATTCGGCTGCATCTTTACAAAATCTTCTGATGTGACCAAACTCACCGCAAAAATGACAGCGGGGTGGTGGCAAGGCATTACCTTCTTGTGATGTTCCTGTCTGCCAACGATTTCCATTATAGTTGGTATTCCTCTGTCCTCTATAATTGTGGTATCCTTGCTGCTGATTATTTCTCCTCTGAGGTGGTACATAGTGGGTGGCAGGCTGTCCTGGTTCTTGTATAATTGCATTTACAGTTGCTGCTCCCTGCACTTTGGCGTTATAGGCACAGTTTTCGGTGGAATGTCCGTTTGTATTGCAGATAGCGCAATACATCTGATTGAGTGCACAAGTGGCACTGGTATGCCCTGAATTCTTGCACGTGGTGCAGTACATTTGTCTGGCCGGATCTTCTGCAACATTTTTACTGGATTTTAACCACTCTAAATCTTCGGTAAAACCTCCAACCTTATTCTCGAGCTGCAAAGCCATTGCAATAACCGCATCTAGCGTCATAGCTCCTACACAACGAATGATCATAATCTGTCGGAGCTGCGGAGTCAAACCATTAATAAACCATTGCATGATGACATCATCTGGCAGGTTTGCATGGGCCGGCGGTAGTTGTCTCAAATGAGTTCTGAATAGGGTGGCATATTCCTGCACTGATTGATTTAGCTTCTGTCTATTGTTTTGTAGGTAATCAAAAATTTTGACGGGATTCTTTTTTAGCTGAAATCTCTACAGAAACGCATCTCTTACCGCTTCATAAGTTCCGAAATGATTGATATCATATTCTGTAAGCCATCTGGCGGCTTCATTAACTAGTGTCGATTGGAATACTATGGCCTTGTATGCCGGATCAGGTGGATGATTAAGTACTGCATAACTAATTTCAAAGGTTCGTACATGAGCATCAGGGTCATCACCTGGAAATCCACCGAATTTTGTGTAGGTAACTCCTGTCGGAACCGGACGAGGTGGAAGTAGATGTTGTTGTTGTTGCTGTTGTTATTGTTGTTGTTTTTGTTGTCCAATCATGGTGCTTGCTGTTGTATTGTTACTATCTTCTCAGTTCCGAGGTTGAATTTCTTGATCGTCGAAATTTGTATCGTCAGCCTGTGCACTCTCCGGCTTGATAATATCGTTCAATCTCTTTCGGATTTCAGTTTCGAATAAGCTACCTTCCTCCTTGATATCAAATGTAGGGAAGCTTACTCTGAATAGTGGTGATCGGAGTGAAGATTCACCAGGAAATGGTAAACCGTCACCGAGAGACTGTGAACTCTGTGTAATTGAGACCGAAATATCACCGAAATTTATCGTATTTTCACCAAAACAAGGTACCGTTTCACTTTCACTAATTTCGTTGGCCAACACGTTTCTATCCTCAGACAAATTCGAATCTTGACCAGATGGTGTTAAGTTAACTGCATACTGCGTTCTGGTAGACTCTGGAGTGACTATATCTTCAACAGACTGTGCCGAAATCGCACCGAAATCTACCGAAATAGCACTACATTCCACCGGAATGCTACCGGAATCACTACTATCGTTCTTTGCTTCCTGGACAACTGGGATAAACTTATCTGCGCTTCTAGCTCCTGGAGGCATCCTTAGCAAATTAGGTATCGCCCAATACTGTTCGTTTCTCCTATACTTCGGGTACGTTTCACCGGAACGAGTAACCGACATATATCACGTTTGCAATACTTTGCGTACTACCCTTTCTTACTGTCGCTTCACAATCTTTCTTTCCACAATCACTCTGCAACACTCTGTTGCTACTTTCCAATAGTTAAGTTGCAACAATCTGCTGCCACTTTCCCACAGATAAATGGCAACAATCTGGTGCCACTTTCCGATAATCGCTTTGCAACTATTTGGTGCCACTTTCCCACAGATGGCGCCAGTGTTAAACGCGGGTCTTGCCGTCAGAGACGCGTTTAAACATCTAATCGGGTTCTTGGGAGTGGAAGGGGTCTGTTAGACAGAGGCCCTATACTTGCTTTTCCCAAATCAGCTCACTCGCATGATCAAAATTATCTGTAGTCAGACTCTTCCAAAAGCTACCGATTACAATCCAGTTGATGCGTTCTCAAACAGACAGCGGCGAAACTATCATTACCGTAATACAGAATCACTTTGTCTAATGTAAGAGCTGATCCAAACACAATTACTGTAAACAACAGAGACAATAACAGTAACTCAATCTGTACCGTACAGGTGCAGATAATCAATAAAATATACTCACAGAATATCGATTCATACACAGAATAAGACTTCCTCAGTGACCAACGCACAATGCAAGGATGACCGTACACAAACTCACAGTAATGAACTTAGCGGAACTGTGGTTCAATACTTAACTTAAGATAACCTTACTGTAACTTTATCTTACCGGACAGGTACAGATAATCAACAACACAGAAAGGCACAGAATAACTCAGAATTACTCAAACGCACACCACAACAACGTTACAGATCAATCACCCAGACAGACAGTCTGGTGATCCAACTGATCATCACCGAAGCGTCTTTTTCCATTGATTTAAATAAAGGTTACAATCATCAATCAGGGTTACAACATTTATGCAACGACCTTTCGGTTCGTTAAGAGTTGATTTTACAATTGCCAATCCGGCGGCTTACATATGTATGTATGTATGTATGTATGTATGTATGTATGTATGTATATATATATATATATATATATATATATATATATATATATATATATATATATATATATATATATATATATATATATATATATGTGTGTGTGTGTGTGTGTGTGTGTGTGTGTATGTGTGTGTGAGTGTGTGTGTATGTGTGTGTGTGAATATATATTACTTAAATACAATTTACTTAAGAGCATCCACATGCTAATAATTTCAAAGCCAGTTTTTATCTTTAAACCTTTTGTTGTTATTTAAACACAATTTGGTTCAATTGTAATATCTTTTATATAAACGTTTTGGGCAAAGTTTATTCATCGCCAAAACTAGTTCTATGAGTTTTATGAAACTCGCTGCATACAATTTATTGTAGGGTCCAAAGTGAAGAATGGAATTTAACGAACCTTCTCAAGCAAAGTAAGAGGTTAGATTTATGATTTTGACAAGAATTCAAAGGTATTTCCCCTCAAAATTAGGGTTTCTTTAGCAAAAACAATCAAGAATAATAGTGAAAAATAAATAATAAATTAGATATAGAGATCGATTTGTGCTCAAATCGAGGAAAATAAAATTATACACAAATTATCATGTTCTTCCCATTTGCATCCTCTCGGGGGCATTCCCTATACTAACTAGGATTTTCTTTCATTTTCTTATTCGCAAATGCACACCTTTTAGTTTCGACCTTGTGCTGCTTATATCATTTTTAAGGATGTCTCATTATATTTTTTGACTATTGTAAAGGTCCTTTATGATGAAAAGTCAAGGACCAAAGTAGGTCTCAAGAGAGCCCAAAACCACGAGCCACATTTGAATTCAAAACTCAAATGAGTAGCTAAAAAGTGATTGGAATCTTTTGGTAGAATCAGTGAGCAACTATTTACTAAAATCAAGGAGAAAAGCTTATACATACTTGAATGATGAAGTTGTGGGATATAGAAGAGCTCTTACTCACTTCTAGAGCTCTCACTCACTTGTAGAGTCGCCATTGTACTTATCTTGTAGCCATTCTAGTCCTCCAACACCTCCAATCATTTGACCTTACATATCTATGCATACTCAAAGTTTTCATCTTCTTGAGTTATTATCCATTGTGCTTTGTGTATTAATCAAGTCTACCAACTTCACATAGTCATTGAAGTGAACCTAGGGTCTAATTGTCTCATCCAATGCATGTATCGTGAGGTTACCACTCTTGTGAGTTTATGCATGCAAAATTTTGAACATTGGAACTCTGTGTGGTCCCAACATTTTAGTGAACTCTGTTTCCTAAAATGTTGGGATCACACCTATAAGTTCTTAAGTATATTGATCACTCTCTATTCAGTCTAAATTTGTGAAATAAGTTAAGTTATCCCAATTATCTTCCCACTTGAACTTATGCCAAATGAGTTTACCCAATTCATAATAGGTTGGGAGCATTGACCATTTTTTTGAGTGCTTTCTTCCATAAATAGAAGGTTTTGTCTTCATGCTCAAAATTTGGAAGTAGTTTGTCTTGACTTTAACTTTCAAGATTAATTCTCTAAAGCACTACGGACATATTTGGGTGTCATTTGCAAGCTTAAGGAATCTACTATACTATCCAAGCAAAAAAATAGGTTTCTCTAGAGCAGAATTTCGCAAAGACCCTCTCATCTTCTTAGTCTGCCATTAGCTCGTAACATTTATATCAAAGCATCATCATAGTATATACACTATGGGTGGTAGTTTTCCCTTTTTAACAGATAAATTGGATCAAGGTAACTACTCAACATGGTCGTTGAGGATGGAAGCATATATGCAAGGTAGAAATCTATATGGATACATCTCCAGAGATGACTTGATGCCTATGTTAAGGACTAAAGGACAACCAAGCAAGAGAGGTTGAACACATGGTGTGCAAAGGATGCTTTGGAAAGCTCATATATTCAAAGCTCTATTTCTAATTTATTACTTCCATACATTGGGGTATGTCCAACTTCACAAGAAATATGGAATGCACTTGAACCATTCTTTTTGCACCAAGGCTAGGAAGAATCAACTATGGATGGAGTTCACATCCTTCAAGGAGCAACCCAAACAAAATGTCATTCAATTTGTCACAAAGGGAAAAGACATAATTGATCTATTAGGAAGTATTAGAGAGGTCATAGATGAAGAGCGAATAGTTAGACAAGTCATTGATGGAATCAAAGCAGATGATAAGTGGGAAGCGTTCATCAATGCCATGGACTTATGCATGGACATGCAAGTACTAGATTTGAACACACTCATGCGATAATTCTTCACTAATGAATCCAAGCTTATGAAGAATGGATATGCACAAAAAGGTAATAAATTCTCTGCTCTATACACGGATAAATCTAGTAGTAAAGATGCCAAAGGTAAAGGGAACAAACCTGATGAAGAAGCAAGCATCTCCTAAGCTAGCTTCACATGTAGACTGAGACGTTCAAGAGGAAGAGAAAAAGGAGGTAAGCAATGCAAGGGGATATCTCAAATCTCTTCGACTTGTGTTATATATGGTTTTACCAATCATATAATTGAGCACTGCTTCAACAACCAAAGGAACCAAAGAGAAAGACAATACAAGAGAGGAGGATATGGAGCTTCTAGAGGCAAATAAAACAAAAACTATGTCTACAATGACAATAACAACTTCAACAACAACTATGACTACAATGGAAATAACAACTTCAACAACAACTATCAAGAAGGTTGCAAAGGAAGGAGAGACTACAACAATAATACTAATGATCAATCATGAGAAAACTCTCTTCTACTCATGAACATGATTACGAAAGGAGGTAAATCAGATGAGCATGTATTCTTTATTGATTCTATATGTTAAAATCATGTAGTAGGGAATGTAGAAATACTCTCATATTTGGAAGACTTGAAGAAAAAACATTAAGTGCATACAGGAGATGACGCAAGGCACCTTATGAATTGTACATCTATCATCAACAAATTTGACAACCAAGCCTATCTTGGCTGATGCTAGAACTAAAAACATATTTTTTTGGTCCTTGGCACATATAAAACATGTGAAAATTTGAAAGAAGTACCATGATCAGTATTCAGAATTACCTTACCAACTCCCATTATAGGATAAGAGGAGTTCTTAGTAGACATGATAGTATTCCCTATACGGGTAGGCTAAAAATTAAGTTCTTGATTCTATTTGAAGGCTCAATTGAGCTCTAAAAATTATGAGATCCAAAACATGAGTTCTACTTAGGCTTCTCAAGCTCAAGGACTCTTACACTTGCACAAAATGGAGTTGCAAAAATGTGAAATGATATTTATAATGGTTTTTGGTGATCAAAATCATTGTTTTTATAGGGGTTTCTTATGAAAATTTGACATATACTTCTTGGAGCTCCCTACATGCTCCCTTTTCTTGTTTGTCCACTTCTTTGAGTGCCACACTCCCCCCCTCTTGAGTATTCCTGATAGACCCTTGTTGGGGTGGGCGTTCCATGTTACATTTTGAGAGGTAATGTCCATCATGTATCAACAAGAACGGGTTGTCTTCCAAATGTAGCCGGGTCGGTTGTCCTATTCTTCATTTTGTCACTACTAGCCTTTGTAAGTTTTAGCCCCTTTGTATGTACTTCTTCCTTGGATTCCAGAATGATTGTGTATTTGTGAGCTTTCAAAAATTGCTAATTGCTCAAAAGAGGTTGCCAATGCTAATTTTGAGCAGTTGTCGATTGTGAATTGTTTCATAGGTACTGATGTTGTAACCTTGATGTCCTCTAGATCTTTCAAACATGGGTTTCATAGTTATCATGCCAAGCACTCGTCACCCATAATGAATGATGGGTAAGTGTGTTAGTGCATGCATTGAAAAAAAATGTACCTTATACATGGCCTTGTAATTTGGCCCTATGCATGCTTACTTGGGAAATGCATTGTAAGAAGTATGGTGCAAAAATTGGGTCTTAAGCTAAGGGCTCAAGGGTATGCTGATGAAGAGATTTCCTAATATATCATTGTTATAGTGTTGCCAAAGCAGGGGATTCTTACCATGGTGAAAGGTCAATCGATATTCATCTCTTCGTGTTGTGCTCCCATCAGAGTGATTGACCATTGGCTTGTCTTTGGTTGTTGATGGATGTCCTTGTTGATGGTTCACTAACGAGATTCTTTGAGTGCATGGTCCTATCCCTTCTTTTTTTTTGTGAGGAATAATGTCACAAAACAAGAAGAAAGAGGTTAGTATCAATAAAATAGTTTAGATATGTCAAATGTGCCTGGGCTTCTCAATTGTTTCTATGCATGTCCTTGTAATATGGCCCTAGATTAATGCATATTGTGAAAATGCATGACCTGAATGGTGCAAAAGATAGGGTTATGCAAAGAGCACATGGTTTTCACACGTCGAGGCTTCTGATGTCACTTGCAAATGTTGATGCAATCTTTGTTTGGAGGTATCGATTGGATCTCAAAATGATGCAATCAATCAATGGTTGAATGACAAATGATCATTCCTCCTTATAGGGATCCATTTTAGAACAGTGTTTGGCCACATAGAGATCATTTACGGCCTCTTCATCTTTGGATGGTTTCTTAAATTTTGTATCCCTCATGGTTGGCTCTTTGGTTTTGTGGGGGCTACTAGTGCTTTTGGCTTATGAACCTACTATTGCTGAAGAGGTGAGTTGATCTTCTTTTGATCTCTATGTTTGGTTCTAACACTCACCTCTCCTTGGCTTCTTTGTTGAGACTTTTCTCTTGCGGGAGAGCATAGGGTTTTGTGTATGTAAGAGTTCCTTGGTACCCACATGTGTAATTGCACTTGTCGAGCTACAACTAATTCCTTAGGCACCCAAATTTGTTGGATACCTTGTGGTTGAGCTTGTCCTAGTTGCTTCATTCTTCTTTTGGCATGGTTCGCTTGCTTGGATGGGAATTGTTAGGGCAAGGCTTGTGGTTGCTTGCCTTTCATTACCCATATTTGTTTAGTCTTGAAATTTGGTTCAGGGTTTGTCCTTGTGCATGAGGAGCAAGGTTTTGTAGTAGCTTTTGTCACTCAGGTGGCCTCCTTCTTGCCATCTGGTTGCAATTTTCCTCCTCTGCTTTGGTAATGGTGCACATTGGACTCTATGGTGCTTGCAAAGTGTGGGGTAGTGGAATCAAAAGGGCCCCTTCCTTCCAATTCAAGTATTAGGCATTGCTTGTTAACCCAGACCTGAAGCAATCATTGCCACATGTTTAAGTCAATTGCATGATCATACAACCAATTGTGCCCTAGTATCATATGTTTTGTGATGTCCTTGTCATTGCAAACTAACAACTTTAGTCTCAAAGGGACATCGTTTAAGAGGATAGGAATATCTGCGTCATCGATACAAGGGGTTTCCATGCCTCCGAATCCTAGTAAATAAGCTTCTAATGGCTTAAGTTCCATGCCCGATCCTTTTCAACATGAGTACCTAATTGCACTAGTGGAAGCTCCAGAATTGATCAGAGCTTTGACCGTCTTATTTGTAGTACCGTGCCCTAGCTCAACCGTGATAAATGGTCATCGATCTATGTTGCTTGGATATGTAGTCTTTTTGGTGCACATAGCCATGTGATATCTTGGGGAATTTGGATTGACATCTAGGTATTATCACCTTAACTTATTTTGCCTAATGCACTCTCTAGCCTCCACCTATGCTTCTTCTCTAACCCTTAACTCTTCTTCTTTTCGCTTCTTAGTAGTGTTTACTCTCATTAGCATATCATCTATAAGAGGTTCTTGATATAGCTTTACTCGACATCCTCTAATATAGCTTGGCAAGATGTCACCTTCTAGAGTGACCAATTGGACCGCACCGTTAGCATATCCTTTATAAGAGGTTCTTGATATAGCTTTACTCGACATCCACTAATATAGCTTGGCAAGATGTCACCTTCTAGAGCGGTCAATTGGACCGCACTGCTAATTGAAATTCTATTAATGAACATGGGTCCATATCCTTGTTTTTCCAATTTACAGGCATACACTACAACATATCGAGGGTATACCGAGGCTGTTACCAAGGAAAATGAACGGGAGTAATTTTTTCGCGATGTCGGTGTCACAATCGGTATGTGCGTCGGAAACATAATGTCGGTACAGTCGTTGGTATACTCGTCGGTGTGGGCATCAGTATCCTCGTTGGTATGGGCATCGGTATGAGTGTCGGTATAAGTGCCGGTATTACCGGCGATTATACCGACGCTCATACCAACAACGCTGCTGGGTGTATCGATGCTAATACCGACAACTCTGCTGGGTGTACCGATGCTAATACCAACGACCATATCTGCATAATTTTTTTGGGTAGAGTGTGTTGTCTTTTGCTATAACATGATGTTGTTTAGCAAAAGACAATACATTGTGCCCAACTCTATACCGAGTACATGTGTTATGTACTCTAATGGCAACCAAAACATGATTTTATATGAGCAAAAATTAACCATGAATCATGTACAAAAAGATGTATATTCTGTAAATGAAGGATGTACAAGAGTGGAAAAGCACTTCCATATAGGAACCGAATACAAAATGTGACAAAACGCTTCCATATAGGAATCGAATAAAAAATTATGGTACATCATTGCCACATAGGAGTGTAATACAAAATTGTGGCAATGTGATAAAGCACTTCCATATAGGAATCAAATACAAAATTATGGTACATCATTGCCACATAGGAGTGTAATACAAAATTGTGGCAAAGCACTACCATACATATACGCAAGGGGATCAAAACATTTACACCTACAATACTGCAACAAAGCATATGTGTAAAATAAGACAAATTGACATGACATTTATAAACAACAACTAAAAATATGAAACCAAGCTATAAGTTTACCTAATCATAGATTCTCCCATGAAATGATTGTACCGCATCCCTCTAAGTCCTGCAACAGTGCAATCTATGATGATATCCATAAGCTTCTTCGGTTCGCGTCAGAGGATGACCCACTACCAACTCCTATAATAAATATGCAAAATGTTAGATGAACATACTTGATGTGCCTAACACAAACAAATTCAATAATTAAAATGATACTTACATATTGGTAGCACATACTATCGTATCTGCAGCTACCTAAATGCGACGTTCCAACCGTATCTAAACGTGTGGCCGTCGCATCTCGCTGTTGATGCTATCGATCAGGAGTATGTTGTTGCTCATCCTGAATCGATTCCCACTCTTCAACATCTAACCATACAGGCTTTGGCAAGCCTGCTCTGAAAGCATCGCGAGCTTCGGACCATCGATGAGACATCACCTCGCGTACCGTATGCTGAATCCATTCTGAACTCACAATAGGATGCCCAGGTGCTGGCCGATACTCTTCATTTTGTGATATAATTTTTGGAATCCTTATCCTGTTCGCTCCATTTTAACATTACAGAATGTCCAAATTCTATGGAGCAAAGTTGTCGAATGCATTGACGCATGGACTTTCCGGTTGCATCCATGACTGGAGCTCCATTACATATGTGATATATCTTGGAGTCGTGATGATCATGCGCTCCCCAAGGTGTAGGTGGAGATCCCATCTGATTCAATGTGGAGATGTTTGTATGCATATGCATGTGTGTATGCATATGCATGTGTGTTTGCATATGCATGTGTGTATGCATATGCATGTGTGTATGCATATGCCTATCAAACATGCATGTGTGTATGCATATGCATTTGTACATATGTGAGCGTGTGTGTATATGTGAGTGTGTTTATACATATGTGAGTGTGTATGCATATGCATGTGTGTATGCATACACACATGCATATGCATATACATGTGTGTATGCATATGCATGTTTGTATGCATATGCATGTGTGTATGCATATGCATGTTTGTATGCATATGCATGTGTGTATGCATATGCATGTTTGTATGCATATGCATGTGTGTATGCATATGCATATGCATGTGTGTATACATATGCATGTGTGTATGCATATGCATGTGTGTATGTATATGTGAGTGTGTTTATACATATGTGAGTGTGTATGCATATGCATGTGTGTATGCATACACATATGCATATGCATGTGTGTATGCATACACATATGCATATGCATGTTTGTATGCATATGCATGTGTGTATGCATGTGCATGTTTGTATGCATATGCATGTGTGTATGCATATGCATGTGTGTATGCATATGCATGTGTGTATGCATATGCATACGCATGTGTGTATGCATATCCATATGCATGTTTGTATGCATATGCATGTGTGTATGCATATGCATGTGTGTATGTATATGTGAGTGTGTTTATACATATGTGAGTGTGTATGCATATGCATGTGTGTATGCACATGCATGTGTGTATGCATATGCATGTTTGTATGCATATGCATGTTTGTATGCATATGCATGTTTGTATGCATATGCATGTTTGTATGCATATGCATGTTTGTATGCATATGCATGTTTGTATGCATATGCATTTTTGTATGCATATGCATGTGTGTATGCATATGCATGTTTGTATGCATATGCATGTGTGTATGCATATGCATGTTTGTATGCATATGCATGTGTGTATGCATACACATATGCATATGCATGTGCGTATGCATATGCATGTGTGTATGCATGTGCATGTGTGTATGCATGTGCATGTGTGTATGCATGTGCATGTGTGTATGCATGTGCATGTGTGTATGCATGTGCATGTGTGTATGCATGTGCATGTGTGTATGCATGTGCATGTGTGTATGCATGTGCATGTTTGTATGCATATGCATGTTTGTATGCATATGCATGTTTGTATGCATATGCATGTGTGTATGCAGATGCATATGCATGTGTGTATGCATATGCATATGCATGTGTGTATGCATATGCATATGCATGTGTGTATGCATATGCATATGCATGTGTGTATGCATATGCATATGCATGTGTGTATGCATATGCATATGTGTATGCATATGCATGCTTGTATGCATATGCATATGCATGTCTGTATGCATATGCATATGCATGTCTGTATGCATATGCATATGCATGTCTGTATGCATATGCATATGCATGTGTGTATGCATATGCATATCCATGTGTGTATGCATATGCATGTGTGTATGCATATGCATGTGTGTATGCATACACGTATGCATATGCATGTTTGTATGCATATGCACGTGTGTATGTATACACACATGCATTTGCATATGCATGTATGTATGCATATGCATACACATATGCATATGCATACACACATGCATATGCATGTGTGTATGCATATGCATATATGCATATGCATTTGTACATATGTGAGTGTGTGTGTATATGTGAGTGTGTATGTATATGTGAGTGTGTTTATACATATGTGAGTGTGTATGTATATGTATATGTTTCTCTCTCTCTCTATCTATGTCAATTGAAAACATAACAGTCACTTACATTGATGTAATTGTTTGAATCGTTGTCGTCAAAATCCACTTGAAGTTGTCCTTTGTCGAATTTTCAAAGACTTGATCCCAAAATCTCTTGTAAAACTAAAGAGAGAAGTTATTAGAAAAGGAAAAACATAAACAAAGAAAAAAGAGTGCTACAATATGTGCGATATACTTACCAAAAATTCAGATCTAGAAAATAAAAGGTGTGCTTAGAGAAAGAGGGAGAGAGGGAGGGGGAGAGAGAGAGAGAGGTAGGGAGAGAGAGACAGGAGAGAGAGAGACTGAGAGAGAGAGAGAAAGAGTGACAAACAGAGATAGGTTGTTCATGCGTGCAAAGTCGACAATAGAAGATCTAGTTTCAAAATGCCCGAAATGTCAAATTTTTGCTCTCGGGCCCGATTAAAACAGGGCGTCAATATAAGCATCGGTATTTTCCAGTAAATTACCGATGCTCATACCCACGTAGCTATACCGACACGTCCATTGCCTAGTCGGGTTTCCGAAATGTTTTGATGGTCATACCGACGCCGACCCGTGACCGTCGGTATGCCCTTGATGTGTTGTAGTGATACTGCTTTAGTGTATAATTCAACACTAGGTCTCCGTCTTTCAATCCTTTATCCTCGATGTGTGCATCGAAGTATGCCTTTTGTCCTTTCTTTGTAGTGTAGATGCGTGCTGCCGCTCATAGCATGGTTTCACCTAAGCGTTCTAGATCAAATATCCTGGAGGACAACTCGTGTCCATTCCACTCGTGCTCTTGTGCTACTTCTAAAGTTGGGATGAGGAAGTATATGGTAACACATCATTCTATCCAAAGACCATCTAAACTAGGGTGGCATTGAGTATCATTTTGTAGGCAACTCGGTAAGCCCAAAAAGAATGATAAATTTGTTTATCCCAATCAGAGCATTTATTATTTACCAATTTTGTCAATACATTACATAGGATATTATTTGAGCTCTCGGCTTGTTCGTTAGCTTGTGGATAGGGCACACCTCTTATGTATCACCAAGAATTTTTGGAGAAGGTTTTCAATGACTTTGTTCAAGACGTGCATACCTAGATCACTTAATAACTCTATTGATAACCTATATCTGGTAAACAAGTTCTCGAATAAGAACTTAGCCATCATTTGAGCATTGTTCCTTGTCATGGATTTTACTTCTACCCACTTTGTAAGGTAATCTATGGCTACAATAATGTATTTTGCATGGGCGTTTCTACCAGGATCTACAAATTCTATACCCCACTCCGAGAATGCATGTCCTCCCATCATTGTCCTCAAAGGCGTCTTGTCTTTTCTGATCAGATATTGTGCTTGTTGGCATGTGCCACATCTCTTCACATAGGTATGTGCATCCATATGAAGATTGGGTCACCAAAATCCTAAGGATAGAATGGTCTTATAGTCAGGCCTGAAGTGTCCACCTTCAACCTCACTATGTGCAGTTTCTAAGATTGTCAAATAGCCAGATTCATGAATGCACCATCTTAAGGAACCATCTTTGTGTCTTTGGTATAGGTTGTCTCCTACTAAGGTGTGCTCCTAAGCCTCTTGCTTCATGCTTCGTTTTCATGTTACACTAGCCTTGCTGGGTAGTGTTCCCGATCTCATAAATTTTACCAATGGAGCACTCCATGTTGGAATTAATGACATGTGATAAAGGGTGGCATACTCCAATAGGGGTCTCTTTTGGCACAATTGACAATCCTTAATCCTCTCATGTATTTCTTTGTCCATACTAGGCCAATACACTCCAAAACATTTTAGATTATGCAATATTCATTGTTTAAAATAGTGATTTCCTAGCAATCCTTCATGGGCTTGTTGCAACCACTTGCTATTTTCATACTCCTTGACACAACAAGCTAGTACACCCTTTGTACCTTGTTTGTACATAATTCCTACCAATATTTGATATTTTTGTGATTTATAGTTTCATCTTTGTTCTTTTTCACATTCTTATTTGCAAGTCTGAAGGTTAGGATAGATACCAACTTATTTGCCCATTTAGGAACAACTTCTAAATTGAACAGATAAGCATTGGGCAGTTCATTAGAAACTCCTTGTGGTGATTCCCTTGAAGTGATGTGAGAAACATGATCTACCTTGAGGTGGGTCATTCATACCTTTCCTAACAACCATTTTAAAGTCGCATTCCATTAGTAAGAGGAACAATCTTACTAAACGTCCTGTATTGCAAGGTTTATTGACCAAATATAATAAAGCTTGATGATGAGTGCAAAAATTGAACGTGTTGGCCAATAGATAGTGTCTAAACTTCTTCACAGGGTATACCATGCCTAAGCCTTCTCTCTCGGTTGTTGGATAGTTTCTTTCAACCATGTTTAGCTATCTGCTAGAATATGCTATAGGCAAATTTATATTTCCTTCACTTGTGGGTTGTGCTAGCATATACCCTATTGCAGAATTGGATGCATCTACATGGACATGGAATGGTTTATTCCAATAACGAGTGGTCAATATTGGTGCTATTCACAAAATGTTTCTTCAACTTATTGAAGGAATTTTTGCATTTGTCTTCCCACTCAAAACTTGTCAACAAAGCGTAAAGAGGTTTAGCTATGATTGCATACATGTGGATAAACCTGCGGCAATATCCACAATGGCCCATAAAGGCTTCTACCTCTTTAACGTTCCTTGGCCTCTGCAACTTGGCTATGGCTCTTACTTTGTCCTCATCTATTGATATTCCATTCTTAGAAACAATATGACCTAAGATCCTTCCTTGACATACCATGAATACACACTTCTCTAGGTTTAGACAAACTTGATATTCTCTGCACTTATTGAAGATCTGTTTTTGGGATGTGGTATCTGTTGGAGTTTGAGGCCTACGGAAGCATGCAAACATCACAATGAAGAAGAAGAAGCTTGGAGTACAACACAATATTGAATGTATTACCAATAGAATGTACAAAGATAAGTGAACCATTAGAGTTATGGGCATATATACCAGCTGGGAAAAAAAACCCTCCTAAAGAGGGAAAAAAGTGCCCTGACGGTCCTAGTGTGTTCACACACATCGCTACCCAAATATATCAACAAATCCCCCCCTGGGAGTGATGGGTTGAACAAGGAGCTGGCACTCATGTATAAGGAAGTGTCAAGCTATGTGGAGCTAGTCCACAAAAGGAAGTAGGCCCAAAGCTTTGTGGAAAGCTTCAAACTTCTCCCTAGGCAGAGCCTTCGTGAAAAGGTCTGCAATGTTCTCTTGTGTGGGCACATATTCCAAACTAATCTCTCTAGCAGAGAACCTCTCCCTAACATAATAATAGTGCACCTCAATGTGCTAAGTGTGAGCATGGAACAAATGATTCCTTGCAACTTCCAATGGGCTCTGACTGTAAATGAAGATGGTGCTGGCAGAAGATTGACCAACACCCAAATCAGCCATAAGTTGTCTGAGCCACACACACTCAAGAGTCGTTGTGAAAGCTACCCTATAATCAGCCTCACAACTGGAAGTGGCCACAATATTCTCCTTCTTGCTCAACCAAGATATACATGAGCTACCAAACATGAAGCAAAAGCCACTAGTAGACACACGAGTGTCATAACCACCAACCCAATCAGAGTAAAAAAAAGCATGTAAATCTAGAGGTAGTGATCCCCCTTGGGATAAAACAATCCAAGTAGTCACATACCACTCAAATAGGCAAAAATGCACTTAACCACCTACCAATGCTTAACACCTGGGTAATGCATAAACCTGCTCATATGTGAGACAACAAACTGAATATCTGGCCGAGTAATGCATTAGTAAATCAAGCATCCAACAACCTATTAATAGAGAACAACATCAAATGCATCTCCAGCATCATGAAGATTGAATTATAAACCTCTCTCCATAGGAGTGGCAATAGCTTTACAATCTTCAAGGCCAAAACACTGCAATAATGTGTCAATATATTTTGTTTGACACAAAACTATTATGCCATCATCTTGCATAAATTGGATGCCCAAATAATGATGCAAATGCCCCAAATCTGACATCTCAAATGAGGCATGTAGATCAGCCTTAAAATCAGCAATATGCTTCTCATGAGGACCAGTGAGCAACATGTCATCAACATACACAACAATGATAAGAAGCACATCATTTGCATGCTTAACATATAAGGTGCTCTCAATTGGACTGTTTTCAAAACCATGTGCAATCAGGTAGGCATGTATCTTTTCATACCAAGCACGTGGTGCTTGCTTCAAACCATATAATGCGTTTTTCAACCTAGACATTTGGTTTTCATGCCCTTTCTGCACAAAGCCATGGGGCTGGAAAACATACACTTCTTCATGCAAGTCACCATTCAGAAATACAGTTTTAATGTCCAACTGATCTACATTCCAACCATAAGAGTTGCTAGTGCATAGATGCTATGAACAGTAGTCATTTGGCATGTAAGAGCAAAGGTCTCATCAAAATCAATGCCTCTTTCCTAAGCATAACCCTTTGCAATAGGCTTAGCCTTATACCTGTCAATTGTTCCATCATGCTTACACTTTGGTTGTATACCCGCTTGGTGCCAATGACCTTCTTGCCACGAGGAAAGTCACATAAAGACCAGGTACCATTTTTCATAATAGCATCATATTCTAATTGCATAACAGCCATCAAATTTCCAGAATTTTGTGTTTCATCAAACAAAACAGGCTCATTCTCATCTTAGAGACTAGAAGTAGCCATAGCATAACAATCTGATGCAAAAAAAGCACTATGAGAGCTTGAACGAGTATGATATGACAAAGATGCATCTAATTTGTTATCATGCAAAGTTTGCACCACCCATTTCGGCATATTTTTTGCCTCCTTAATATCAGCTCTCTCATTAAGTGCATCATGTAAATCTGCATGAGAAATGGAATGATCTACATCATCACATGAAACCTATAAAGGTTGAAAAGTTGCCTCATTTGGACCAACACTAGACTATCCACCTATAAAAAGAGGCAACAAGGTGTGATACATGTCTTTGGAGCTAACTGATGTCTCCTTAGTACATGAAAGTAATGGCTGAATAACATCTTCCACAGAACAACATCATGACTAACCAAAATGTGTTTAGTCTCTGGATGATACAGATGATAGCTTTTTCTTTCAGAACTATACCGAACAAAAATACATTTCACTCCTTTATCATCTAATTTCTTGCGTTGTTGTGCAGGCACTAATGCATATGGCAGACAATGAAAAACACAGAGGTGAGCAGCAGATGGCTTGCGACCATGCCAAGCCTCATATGGAGTGATAGATTGCAATGCTTTAGTGGGACGCCTATTAAGTACATATGTTGCACACATACAGAAACTATGTGGTAAAGCCTGACTCTTGACCATATACCTTGCCATTTCCATGAGTGCCTTGTTCTTAAGCTCAACAAATCCATTGTGCTTAGGTGTATACAACACTGTACACTGATGTTTTATCCCATGTTTAGCCAAAAATGCATTAAAATCATAAGACATATATTCCCCTCTCTATAAGAATGGAGGGTGCCCATTTTACATGCTGATAGATTTTTAGCCAAAAGTAGAAACTTTTGGAAGCACATAAACACTTCGAACTTTTCTTTCAATGGATATACCCATGTATGCCTGGAAAAATCATCAATGAAAATCACAAAGGAAAGATAGTTTCCAAACGAGGGTGGCTACATAGGACCACAGATATCGATGTGAACAAGCTGCAATTTCTGAGTAGCTCAAACTGAACCATCTTTTCGGAACAATGAATGTTGCATTTTGCCCAAAATACAGCCTTCACAGACATGTTTACCAAGTGCCTCAAGTTTGGGTAGAGAGGAAACCATTTCATATTTCTGTAGACGTAGAAGACTAGCAAAATTTAGATGACTAAAGCATAGCAAACTAGTAGAATTCAGTTGTTGGTGCATGTGACAATATTCCATATAAAGGAAGGATCAAGTGAAGTGAAGAAAATGTGCTACTTGGTAATATGTTTGGTTGCCCCACTATCAAAGTACCAAACATCTAAGTCTACTGCAGACATACACTGTTCATGAGAAGATGGGTCATAACTGCAAACAATGGTGAATGCCCATTCTTCATTCTGCATAAGATTAGCAGACTTTGTTTTGGGTGTAGAGGCATCTGCAACAACCATTCCAACCTCTTTCCTCCTTGCCTCTTTAGCAGCCAGTTATGGACAACTCTTTATGACATGATCATTTCCTTTACAATATTTGCAAAACAATTTCTACTTTTTTGTTTTGTTCTTGTCTCTGTCATCCTTCTTCGATTGTGTAGAATTAGTAGATTTATGCTTACTAATGGAAGAGCTCCATTTACCTTTTCCCTTATGACTAGCCAAGAAAGCTTAATCTGCAACACGCACAATGGACTTGTTCTACCTAGACTGATCTTCATGCAAAAGAACAGAGACTAACTCCTCAAATGTTAAGGCGTTTGGATTGCCTTTCATCATCAATCCAAGAGCAGAAGCAAAAGTCTAATATGAACCTGGAAGACAATTTAGAATAGTCTGCACAAGTGAATTGTTAGGCAAGATTTCATCTGCAGAAATCAATTGCTCCTTCAAATATTTGATCTTTGTCAAAAAACTGTCCATGCAATCTCCTTCATTCATGTGCTCACTCTCGAATTGTTTTCGGAGGTAAGCAATACGAACCTCATTCCTTACCTGATATAAACTTGTAAGTGTATCCCAAGCATCCTTCATTGTTTTGCAAGAGCAAATGTGAGGAATAATGGCATGTTTGACAAACAAGGATATCAATGCATATGCCTGAGCATCTTTGCCATCCCAACAAATTTGCTCTACAGTAGGTGTAGTAGGAATCACAGTATGAGCAGGAACCTGAAGAATATAACCATCTTCAACATCGTCTAGATCACCTTTAGCAACTGTGTTTACAGGTGTAATAGGATTTTTTTCAACACCCTACACAATATTCCACAGTCCTTTTGTAACCAATACATGATGCATCATATAAGCCCATAGTGGGTAATTGGTACCATCCAACTTATCCTCAACAACCAACATACGGAATACATCACTATTTTCAGCCACGATTACTGACTAAAATACCCTGATGCAAAAAAAATATTGTATCTCAAAAAGTTGAATAGAATTACCTTGTTGAGTTTTGCTAAACCTGTAGCAGACTTCGAGATGCTTATATTGGCGAACCAAAACCTATATATATCTTTGGCACAAAAAGACAAAATTTCCTACACAAGCATTGAGTATGCTCACCAAATTTCATTCGTTTCTGAGACTGTGACCAGAGGGGTGTCGAAGATGCCCTAGATGAAGCATCGACTTACTATGATACCAATTGTTCGAGTTTGAGGTATGCAAAAGCATGCAAACAACACAAGGAAGAAGAAGAAGCTTGAAGCACAACACAAAATATTGAATGTATTACCACTAGAATGTACAAAGATAAGTGACCTATTAGGGTTATAGGCGTATACACAAGTCGGGGGAAAAAACTTCCTAAAGAGGGAAAAAAGTGCCTTGACGATCCTAGTGTGTTCACACACATCACTACCTAAATATATCAAGAGTGTCTTCTTTCTTGGGAATGAGCACATAAATTGTCCACATAAACTTCTAAGCTTTTTAGCAAGAAATCTTTGAAGACATGAGAGATGAGCCTTTGGAATGTTGCAAGTGCATTGATGAGCCCAAATGGAATCACACAAAATGCAAAGATTCCCCAATTTGTGGCAAAGGTGACTTTGTGTTGATCTTCTTGGGCAATGGCTACTTGGTTGTAACCTGAAAATCCATCAAGGAAGCTATAAACTTCCTTGCCTACAACACGCTCCCATAAATGTTTAGTGATTGGAAGCGGATAGCTATCTCTGATCGTAGCGCAACTTTCCATTCTTCTTGGGCACCACTACAATGGGGCACACCCATTCAATATCCTCAGTCTTATTGATAAATCCAGCTTCAATAGCCTATCAATTTCTTCTTTTAGTTTAGTTGCATAAGTGTCATTATATGTGTAGGGCTTCTGTTTGGTGGGCTTGGCGTCAACTCTCATGGGGATCGTATGAGATCATATTTTTTGGATCTACCTCCTTCAGGTCATTATAGGTCCATGCAAACACATCCCTATATTCCCTTTATGAAGCTACAAGCTCTACTACTTCTTCTTCTTCTTCACTTAGGTCTTCCCCTATGTATGTACATCACTCTTCGTTCTGTTCAATGGTTACTACAATTTATTTGGTTTTTTCTTTATTATCACACGCTTCTCCTATGATGGCCTCTCTCTTAGGCATTCGTACCAAATTTTTTTGATCTTCAACTTCATATTTCTTGAAATTTGCTAGTACTTCGAGCAATGATTCCTCCTCTTCTTGATTCACTACTTTTCTTTTCTTTTTCTTTTGACTACCTTCACTTTCATCCCTTGAATTTACAGTTTTAATGCTTGTGAGAGGTTCTTCTTCTTTTTGGGTAAATACTCCTACATTTTGTAGATAGTCCTAGTCAAAGCAACTATCCATCACAATGGACTCTTAATCATCGTTGTCCTCTTCTTCTTCTATGAACTATTAGAGTCACACTCTTCTAGCAAGGGTTCACACATGAACAAAGAGATATCATAACCCTCCTCGTCACAATGAAGCATCCATTGTTCTTCATTGACAGCAATGTCCATGGTGGCTAAGATTTTTGCCCAACCATGAGGCTCAAATTCCTCATCTAGAAAGATCATCTGTATGTAGGCTAGGTCTCTAACCGGTCTAGCTCCTTGAGAAGTTTCTTCTTCTTTTGTGGGTTGGAGGCTAGTCTAAGACCACCCACACACTCTCTCACATTCCTAAGCTTAATCTAAGGCTAACTTGGTGTGCATTCTAGGGCTACTCTAAGCCCTCAAGAGTGACTCTCTCTCATTACAAAGTTGGACTACTCTAACCCCCTCCTCTCCAAGATGTATCTCTCATCATCACGTTGGACTACTCTAACCCCCGCATGGTTTTTATTCTTCACAGGCTACTGTAATCCCTCTCTATGCATTGACTCATCTCACTTTATGTACCAAGGCTACTCTAAGCCTTCCCTTTTCTTTCCAAAATTGCGGATATTTTCAAGTGGTATTTTTTCACACAATGTGACTTTAGCATGTGTTATAAAACACTTTCAAAAAGCCATTTTCCACTTGAAAGCATAGGTGAACGTCCTTTTTAGCACTTCTCGGCGTCCTCTCTTGTCAAGGGAGTGTTCTTCAACACTTGGTACTTATTTTTACGGATTTCAAGCACAAGTTCATTTGTTCAAGCTTTCAAGCTCATCTCCAAGTTATATTAAGCAATTTTGTCATCCATTGCAAGTTATTTACCTTCTTTTATGCCCATTTTTATGTCTAAGGAAGAACACTTAGATGGCTAAAATTATAATCTATGGAAAGATAACATACATGCATACTTGTACATGAATCTTCCCCATGAAGTTGTAGATGGGTCTGAACCCAAACTAGATACGATCAAAGATTTAGAGTTTTGGAATATTTAGAACATCTGGGACAAAAGAACATTAGGTTAAATTCTTCTAGCATGTGGACAATGGAGAAAGGGTCACATCACTACCTCTAAGACTTCTCAAGAGGCTTGGGACACTCTACCAAGTATATATGAAGATACAAATCCTTCACAAATTTATGCTTTAGAGGCCAAGTTTCACAATCTCGCTATTCATTCTCAAGACACCATCACAAAAGTGCTTGTGCAATCCAAATATTATCAAAGAAAGTTAGCAATTTATGGACAAAATATCTGAAGTGAAGACATGTCCATTAGATTACTTAACAAGCTTCCTCCTTCCTATGAAACATTTGTGACCACTTAGTGCAACATAGGTCAAGAACTCACTTGGGAAGAAGTAAGAAGACTTTTGCTTCTACATGACTCTAGGAAAAAGACCCAATCTACATAAGAAACATATATTAAGGACAAAGGTACTTTCAAAAAGACTAAAAGTCATGAAGGCAATCAGGAGTCCAAGGACGAGGGCAAGGAGAAGATTACTTGAAACTTTTGTGGCAAACTTGGACACATACAAAAGCATTGCTTCAAGAAGAAGAACAAGGACAACTCCAAGTCTACTCCATAGATAGAGCATCAAGCTCATTGCACGAGTGAAGATCTTTTCCTTACAATAAAAACAAGGCACTTGTTGCATCCACTTCTAGAAAAGAATGGATTTTTGATAGTGGGGCTTCATCACACATGTGCAATAACAAAGAAGACTTTCATGAGTTTCAAGAGCACAAAGACCAAGTTTATCATGGAGATAACAAGTATATTGAGATTGAAGGAAGAAGAAAGTTCAAGTCACAAACTCACTAGGTGAGACCAAGTCACTTAAAGATGTTCTTTATGTACCCAACATTTGTAAGAACCTTCTTTGAGTGAAGGCCGTTACGAAGTGCAATATGATGGTGCAATTTGATCATGAAAAAGTTCAAGGCATCGGTCGAGAATCCAAAGAAGTCATAACTCAAAGATTTGAAGACAAAGGTCTATGCAAGCTTTCAAGTTTTATGGCCAAGTATTCAAGCTTTAGCTTGCGGCGTTTCAGATTTGGACACCACTTACCTAGCAAAGATCTCTTGAAGTCACCTTGTTAAGGGTTTACCTAGGATCGCACCAGTGGAGTTGAACTGCAAAACATGTGCTAAGAAAACATTAACCCCTTTGCCTATGGAAGCATCCATTTCCTCATCTAAACCCTTAGCATTAGTCCATGTAGATCTTCGTGGACTTACGCATACACCATCCCTAAGTGGGTCACTTTACTTCTTCTTGATAGCAGATGACTTCACTAGGTACACTTGGTTTTATTCACTTAAACATAAAAAGGATGCACTTTCCAAGTTCAAGGAGTGGACACAGATAGTTCAAGAAGACTTTCCAAGTTCTTTGAAGACCATCAGATCAGATGGGGACAATGGCTTTGTCAACCACAACTTCTGAGAGTATTTGAAGCAACAAGGTATTTATTACCAAGCAAAGAACATTCCTTAGCAAGGTATTTCTCAAAAGAGTATCCGAAATGTGATCCAGATGGTCAAGTTTATGCTTCATCAAAAGCAAATTCCACTAAATTTTCAGGATGAAGTTGTCCATGCAATAGTGAATATTCTTAAGAGAGGGTTCTCACATGTATTGAAGAATTATAAATCCATTTGAGGCTTACTTTCATAAGAAACCAAGTGTGAGATATTTTAGGATCTTTGGCAAACCTATGGAGCATTTGCTTGATCACATCTTATGGATTACTGGCAATCACATAGAGTCGATCCCACCTAGATTCTATGGATTTCCACATGGAGAATTTCTATTTGGTGCTTGTTGTTGAAGATAAATGTACAAGCTCATTTTCATATGAGCCATGCTTGGATAAATTTACCAAATATAAAGATAAAGGAAAAGTAGAGGAAAAAAGAAAAAAATAAAAAAAGAAAAAGTCTAGTCAAAACTTCATGATGAGTAAGAGATACAATATCTTGCCTTGTAGTTAGTAGCATGTAGTGGAGAAAGTGGTGAGTTAAGAAGGAGGCACAAACTTCTTCACATGCCCATTGGTTATAAAAGTGAAGTGGGAGCACATTCAAAAGAAGGAGAGAAAGAGGCAAGAGCTCCTAGTAGTCGGATCTATCCATTTTGTCATTTTTGTCTTCCCTTAGACTCCTTCCAGCCGCACGTCAGTTTGTACATAGCTCTGTTGTAGAGCTCATATCTCAGTGCATATGTAACCATTTTGTGTGTTTAAGCATTCATTGGAAAGCTTATCTCGTGTAATTTTTGATATCAAATATCTCTTTGAAATCTTATGTAGTTTGTGAGATATCAGTGAAAGAGTGAAGTCTAGTTTTTCAGTATACCTATATAGATAGGTAGTCTATTTTCGTCGGTTCAATTTCCCGACCAAAACATATCCAAATTGCATGATTTTTTGTCTTGTTGGAAAGCTCTTGGCATCTACTTTCACTTTCTCAAGTATCTCGTTGAGATCATTTATATTCTGTGAGATATCTGTTAGATAGTAAAGTCTAGTTTTATAGTGTACTTATGTGTGCAGGTGGTCTATCTTGGTGAGTTGAGTTTCCTTATCAAAACTCATCCAAATTACTTGATTTTTATCTTGTTGGAAAGCTATTTGTGTCTACTTTCTCTGTAGCAAATATCTTTCTCAAAGAATATATATTCAGAGAGTTATCAGTCCGAGAGTGAAGCTCAGTTCTTTAGCATATTTGTGTGGACAAGTAGTTCATCTTTGACAGTTGTGTTTCCTAATCAAAACTTGTCCAAATTAAGTCGTTTATAGCTTGTTAGAAAGCTCTCTTTGTCTACTTTGATTAACTAAAGTCTCAAGTCCATTTGAGTTTTGTATTGAGAGCAGCAAGCTATCTAAGGTGCAGATGTTTGTCCAAGTGCTGGACATACAAGGGCTCACTACACACTTCCGTTGCGCATAGGAGAACTCATTCTCCACAGTTGGTATCAGAGCGAACTTGCTGTTGAAGCTTCATCATCAGAGCTGGAGTTGAAGCAAAGCAAAAGAGGAGCTACAAAACAAGAGGGAGCTTCACAAATACAAGAGCAAAGGACTATAAGTATTCGAGGTAACTCTCAAAGTCTTTGCTACTCTTCAATGGCTGACTTGGGTCAACAAGTAGAGAAGTTGGACAAGGATAACTATCCCGTGTGGAAGTTTAGAATGACCTACTACCTAATGGGCAAAGGCTTATGGGGTATTGTGAGTGGCGATGATGTTCAACCTCAAATCAATCAAGTTATGGCCACCGAAGTCCAAAGGAGGCAAGCAAAAGAATGGGAAGAGAGGAATAGGAGAGTCATGTTCCTCATTTCGCAAGTCATTACTAATGCCATGGTAGGGCATATTCAACATCTAGAGAAAGCTAAGGATGCTTGGGAAGCTCTTGAAAGGATGTATTCAACAAATACCAAAGCTAGGAAACTTCAACTCAAGAATGAGTTGAACACAATCAAGAAAAGTTCGAGTCAATCCATAGCTGAATATACTTTGAAGATTAAGGAGCTAAGCGATGCTTTAGCTTCTATTGGCACAACGGTTGAAGACGAAGATCTTGTGTGTTATACTCTCAATAAATTGAGAGAAGATGAAAGATGGAAGCCTTTTATAACTTCCATTAACTTGAAAGATGTATATCCAGGTTTTGAACAACTAATCCCTCATCTTGTCACAGAAGAGCTTAGCTTCAGTGGTCCCAAAGGAAAGGACAACCACAACCAAATGTTATATGCAGGTGGAGGTAAAGGAAGAAACTCAAGAGGAGGCTCAAGAGGAAAAGGAAGAGGTCACAACCACTCCAACTGCAATCAAAACAATTCGGAAGACAACAAGGATGCATCAAATGCCAACACACAAGGAAGAGGTCGAGGTAGAAGTAGAGGAAGAGGCCGAAGCTCCTACAATTCTCATAAAGGTATAACATGCTATCATTGTGGTAAAGTAGGACACTATGCTAGTGATTGTTGGCTGAAGAATGGAAGACCAAATGGAGGTAATCAAAGGAACCAAAGCAACTATGCAAGCACCTCAAGTGAAGGAAGCAAGGACACACTACTTGCAATGAGACATGAGTATAGAAGCTCTTGTGAAGATGACAAAAAATGGTACATTGATTCAGGTTGTAGTAACCATATGTCATGCCAAGGAAGTTTTGTTCACTAATCTACAGGTACCAAGTGGAAAAGGATGTGTTGAAACAGGTGATGATACTCAACACATGATTGAACACATTGGAGATATAAGGCTTGGAGATACCAGCAGAGCAAAGGTACTATCTAATGTTCTTCATGTTCCTACAATTTCAAAGAACTTGATTTCAGTAGGACAAATGGTAGAGAAGGGTTATCATGTCATATTCAATGAGAATGGGTGCTTCATAAAGAATCCAAAGGAAGGATTCAAGGTCATTGCTCGAGGTAGAAGAGAAGGAAGGATGTTCACTTTGGACGTCCAACATCCACATGGAAAGGTCATGTACATTCAATGTGGGAACAAGAAGATTTCAGAGCTGGACTTATGGCACAAAAGAATAGGACACATCAACATTCCAAAGCTGAAGGACATGAGCAAACATGAAGTGGGAAGAGGTCTTCCAAAATTTAATAGCATTGGACTACATGAGTTATGTGAAGCTTGTCAACTAGGAAAGCAAACGAGGCAGCCATTCAAGAGAAGCAATTATGTGGCTCCAAATGTCTTGGACTTGATACATACGGATGTATGGGGACCAACCCAAGAGGCATCAATGGCTGGTAATATATTTTTTGTCACCTTCATTGATGATCACTCAAGAAAGGTATGGTTGTTTTGTATGAAGCAAAAATCAGAGGTGTTTTCTATATTCAAAAGATTCAAAGTTGAAGTTGAAAAGGAAACAGGAAGGTCTATCAAAACCTTAAGGTCCGATGGTGGAGGAGAATACTTCTCCAAAGAATTTTCAGATTTTCTACAAGAGAATGGGATCAAAAGGCAATTCACTTGTAGGTATACACCACAACAAAATGGGGTAGCTGAGAGGAAAAATAGGCAAATTGCTGAAATTGCAAGATGCATGCTCAACGAGATGAAGGTACCATTGTACTATTGGGCTGAAGCTACCACAACCGCCATTTACTTGATGAATAGGTGCACAACATCAGGAATACATCACTTGACTCCATAAGAGGTATATTCTGGCAAGAAACCTGATCTTACACACCTCAAAGTGTTTGGATGTGTTTGCTTTGTTCACATTCCATAAGAAGTTAGAACAAAGATGGAACCAAGGTCAGAAAAATGCATTTTCATCGGCTACTCGATGGAGCAAAAAGGATACAAGTGCTACAACCCTAGAACAAAGGAATTAAGAGTCTCGCGAGATGTGGTCTTTGATGAACTAAGACCATGCTATGAAGATAAAGGAAAGGAAAAGGTTCTTGAAGAAGATTGTGATGATTATGTAGGAACAAATCAAAGAGAAGCTCAACAATCAAGCACAAAGGCTTTAGGTCCAGAGGCATCTACATCAAATGAAGAATGTTCAACATGGAGGGGGATTCATTCTTTGTCTCCAAATTCAGCTCATAGTAGAGCCAAAGAGGCAAGTGCTACTCCAAACAGTGAGGTAGATGCAAGTGAAGAAGAATATGAAGAGGTAATCACTCCGATGGTAAAGCTAAATAGGTTAAAGAAGCAACTCTCTAAAGGCAATGAAAGAAGATCTTCAAGGACAAGGTATCCAACTCAAAGGTTGAGTTATGATAGTTTTATGGTGACACATTTTGCATACATGATGCAGGTTATCAAAGACAAAGAGCCTGAGACATATGAAGAAGGTTGCACACAAAAGGAATGGAAGCAAGCTATGAAAGAGGAGATCAAAGCTCTCAAAGATAATCACACATGGGAGCTAGTGCCAAAGAAAGAAGGTATGAAGATTGTTCCAAACAAATGGGTGTTTAAAGTAAAGAGTAATGTTGATGGTTCACTAGCTAGATATAAAGCTAGATTAGTTGCCAAAGGATTTAAACAAACACAAGGCATAGATTATGATGAAGTTTTCAGCCCCGTTGCAAAGATGGGAACTATCAGAACCTTAATAGCAATTGGTGCTTCAAGGAGATGGCCATTATATCAACTCGACATCAAAAATGCCTTTCTCAATGGAGAACTACAAGAAGAAGTATACATGAGTCAACCGATTGGATTTGAAGATGAAAACCATCCAGATTTTGTTTGCAGGTTGAAGAAGGCACTTTATGGCTTGAAGCAAGCACCAAGAGCATGGAATCAGAGATTGGTAGAGTATCTAACTAAGTGTGGATACAACCCACGTAGTGAAGATCCTTCATTGTACATGAACAAGGAAGAAAATAGAGAGGTTTATATTTGCATATACATCGATGATCTCATCATAACAGGAAATGATGTTACAGGGATTAAAGATATCAAAAGGAAGCTTGGTAAGGAGTTTAAAATTTTAGATCTTGGAGAGCTAAAATATTTTTTAGGAATTGAAGTTGTTTATGGAAAGAGTGGCATCTACTTGATGCAAAAGAAGTACTTGCTGGATGTTCTTTTTAGATTTGGAATGAGTGAATGCAAACCACTCACTCAACCCATGGACACAAATACAAAGATTTGTTCAAATGATGGAGAACCATTGGAAGATGTAACGACATACAGAAGCATTGTAGGATCATTGATCTATGCAACATTACAAGACATGATTTGTCTTATGTTGCTGGTGTACTTTCTCAGTTTATGCAAGCCTCGACAAGTGAACACTTAAATTCAACCAAGAGAGTGTTGAGATACATAAAGCATACAGTTAATCATGCTTTGTTTTACAAGTTTGATGAAGAACTGCAGATCAAAGGCTTTAGTGATGCTGATTGGGCAGGTTCAAAGGAAGATAGAAGATCAACCTCAGGTTATGTGTTCATGATAGGAAGCAAACCTATCACATGGAGCTCAAAGAAACAACCTATTGTTGCACTTTCATCTATGGAGGCTGAATATAGAGGATTAGCGTTTGCCACATGTGAAGCAATGTGGATTAAAAAGCTTTTGGATGATCTTGGAGTGCAAGTTGGAACCATACCTATATACGGTGATAACATGTCAAGTATTTACTTGGCAAGCAATCCTATGTTTCATGCAAGGAGCAAGCACATAGAGGTCCACTACCATTATGTAAGGGAGAAGGTGCTAAGCAAAGATGTGGAGATAAAGTTCATCAAAACCAAAGAGCAAGTTGCAGACATATTTACAAAGTTCTTGGATGCTTCTAAACTCAAAGGTTTCAAGGATGTGATAAATTTGAAGGACATGGTTGAAGATAACTCCCAAATGAGCTTGAGGGGGAGTGTTGAAGATAAATGTACAAGCTCATTTTCATATGAGCCATGCTTGGATAAATTTACCAAATATAAAGATAAAGGAAAAGTAGAGAAAAAAAGAAAAAAATAAAAAAAGAAAAAGTCTAGTCAAAACTTCATGATGAGTAAGAGATACAATATCTTGCCTTGTAGTTAGTAGCATGTAGTAGACAAAGTGGTGAGTTAAGAAGGAGGCACAAACTTATTCACATACCCATTGGTTATAAAAGTGAAGTGGGAGCACATTCAAAAGAAGGAGAGAAAGAGGCAAGAGCTCCCAATAGTCGGATCTAGCCATTTTGTCATTTTTGTCTTCCCTTAGACTCCTTCCAACCACACATCAATTTGTACATAACTCTGTTGCAGAGCTCATACCTGAGTGCATATGTAACCATTTTGTGCGTTTAAGCATTCATTGGAAAGATTATCTTGTGTACTTTCTGCATATCAAATATCTCTTTCAAAATCTTATGTACTTTGTGAGATATCAGTGAAAGAGTGAAGTCTAGTTTTTCAGTATACCTGTATAGATAGGTAGTCTATTTTGGTCGGTTCAGTTTCCCAACCAAAACATATTTTGTCTTGTTGGAAAGCTCTTGGCATCTACTTTCACTTTCTCAAATATCTCATTGAGATCACTTCTATTCTGTGAGATATCTATCAGATAGTAAAGTCCAGTTTTATAGTGTACTTATGTGTGCAGGTGGTCTATCTTGGTGAGTTGATTTTCCTGATCAAAACTCATCCAAATTATTTGATTTTTATCCTGTTGGAAAGCTATTTGTGTATACTTTCTCTGTACCAAATATCTTTCTCAAAGGATATATATTCAGAGAGTTATCAGTCCGAGAGTGAATCTCAGTTCTTTAGCATATCTGTGTGGACAGGTAGTTCATCTTTGACAGTTGTGTTTCCTAATCAAAACTTGTCCAAATTAAGTCGTTTATAGCTTGTTAGAAAGCTCTCTTTGTCTACTTTGATCGACAGAATTCACAAGTCCATTTGAGTTTTTCTATTGAGAGAAGCAAGCTATCTAAGGTGCAGATGTTTGTGCAAGTGCTGGACATACAAGGGCTCACTACACACTTCCGTTGCGCATAGGAGAACTCATTCTCCACACTTGTGTTGCTATTGTTGCACTCATGATGGACATTTCTCTCATATCCTAGCCTCCACACTCTACAAAATTGACTTGTAGAGGGGGTGTTGAGAATATGAGAGTGCATCCACCTTTTGTATCCAGGAGACACTTCATTTCTAGTTCATTTTTTTTATATTATACCCTTTTGTATTTTGGGTACTTTTCCATTTGCTTCTACGTATGTATTCATTCTCCTTCAAGGGGAATTATCCCACATATAATGTAGCTTGGGGAGACCCCTCCAAATCTATATAAGGAGAGCCTCTTCCCCAATTTGTACTTGGTTATAAGCTTGAGGAGCCTACCCCATGCTCATGGAAGCTCACTCTAATCCATGTGAGTTTTCCCATTTCATGTTATACTCATTTTTTAGTCTCAGACTCTTTCATTTTGTAAGTACACTTTTCTTTTCATTTTGCGTCCATGTGTGTACTCTCTACACTAGGCATGGCATTCATAATGTTACTGATCATCAAGCTCTAAAGTGCTTGTTAAACAAAACACGAGGTGCAGGAAGAGTATGGAGATGGTTGTTGCTCTTCCAAGAATTTGACTTTGAAATTGTACAGAGAAGTGACAGACAACATGTCATGGCAAACCACCATTCTTTCATTAGACACCCTCCTCAAGCAGCTAAGGGAGTAGAAGATGATTTTCTAGATAGTCCTCATAAGCTACCCCTCACCCCAATCTTCGCTTAGGCTACCAACTCGCCCTATTCCTCCACTTTGGTGACCACCCTTTTCCCTTCCCTAGGTGACCACATGCCCTACCCCAAATCTTCCCTCATGCTACCAACTCGCCCCATTCCTCCACTTCGTGACCACCCTCTTCCCTTCCCTAGGCGACTACCCGCCCTACCCCAATTGTTCCAATATACAAACTCGCCCCTATCCACTCCACTTAGGCTAACCTTTGCCCTCCCCATCCCCTCTAGGCATGCAATCACCCACTCCTATCCATACCCTACTCCTCTATCCTCTCACTCACTCCACCAATCCCTATTGTCCATCTTGTTTCTACGAATCCCTTCTAGAAAGACTTCTATAACCTTATGCAATTCATACTTCTATACTTGTGTTAAGTGAGATCATGAAGGTGACTACCAGTTGAACACACTCCGCTTGGCACACTTGGCCACACTCAGCGCTCTCCAACTAAAGGCGACTAGGGTGACTATCAACACTCTCCCCTAAGATGACTACCATGGGAGAACTACTCACTTTACGATGGAAAACTGAAAGGCTCTTCCCATATATTGGCGACCATTGAATCTTCATACACAATAAGGTGACTTCCAAAATTAGGGTTGGTGACAAAGCCTTCATACTACATTACTGAGGCAGCTACCTATTTTTTTCTTAATCTTATCCACCACTACCTAAAAAATGAAACAATGAGTTCGATCTTTTATTTAAGGCATAGGAGTCCATGGCAATTCCACACCTTCACCAGGCGACTCCATCATAGGTTCTCCGTGGGTACAACAAAGGTGAGGGAATTCCATCATCGCAATCTTTTTTTGGGAAGGAAAGGCAGGGGCAACGCTTCCATTTCCACCCTCCTCCATGGGCTCTTGGCTCAGCTGATCCCTATTAGGTGACTTGCACAACACGACAACCCAATCTAGGTGCAGGCTAAGCATGGTCTGAGCATAATCAAGGCATCATACCTATGTGTGCGCTAAATCAAGATGTGAATCAAGCATATTCAAGGCATGGACTGAGCATATTCAAGGCTTTGGTTGAGCAAATTTGAACTTGCAACTTGCAGGTATTATCTCCCAATCTCATATGTTTTGCATTCATCTCCCTGCCACACTCGTCCTTCCTCATATTCATCCCCTCACTCTTCTCATCCTTCATAGCATTCATCCCCACAACCCAACACCCATACTTCATTAAAAACCAATTCAAATATAGCTAGGTATCCATCACCACATATTCTGATACATGTTAGCCCAACCACATGCCCTATCTAGTCAGAGTTCATGCAAAATCCAAATCTAGTCACATCTCCACGAACCTCGACTGATACCTATAGCACAAGAATTGACTTCATAGAATCCACATTCACACATCATAGATCCTATCACCCCTTTAACATATTCACCTCAGAGACATGACCCACCTTCCAACATGCATGCATAACCTGAATCGAACTTGTCCTTTCAACCTATCTTCTCAGAAGTATATCAAGGCATGAATTTAGGGCATCTCTTGGGGGGAAGAGGAAACAACCATCCAGATACACAATGATTGTGAGCATGTAGAAATACCAAGTACGGTGCTTTCAAAAATGAGACCAATAACGATTAGACTATATCTCCCAATCCATAGGTAATATTTTGAGTTATAAGGTACCTTGGAAAGCTCTCGGAATGAGCTTTCCAATGGAAGCACTAGATTGAGGATCCAAGATACCTCGCATGGGGAGAACTAGGTTCAAGATACTAATTTTGAGAAAAAGGGCTCAAGACACCAAGATTTCAAACAAGGCAAGTCTATGGGCAAGTGGCCAAGAAGCAAAAAGGCAAAGTTCAAGACACAAAGGTTGAGAGCAAGGGTTCAAGAGACCAAGGTTGAGAACAAGAAGGTTCAAGAGAATGTGCAAGGGTGAGGAAATCAATTCAAGGGGTGATCAAGGATTGATCATTGAGGATAATTATCTCTAGAAGGGTAAGAGAGTGTTAGAGTCAAGATATGATAGGGAGGAGATGGTTGAACCACACCGTAAGAGGGAGGATTAGGAATAATCCTCAACCATGGCTTTTGGGGCAAGTGGTTAGCCCATCATACTCCTAGTTGGTAGGTCATGAGTTCAATTCCCACATTCCTTGAAGATTCTATTCGCATCATTCTACCTATCCTTTCTAATATCTTTATTGATATAGGAGAGAGTAATGCATGCATCTCATATGACAACATCTTGTCCACATAAAGAATACAAGTACAACCAATGAGTGGCAAAAGTGGAGAGTGAAATCGATGGTAGAATATGATACGACGCGACTCCAAACATGTCCAAGAATGAAGACTTGTAATTGAGCAAGATTTCATCTTGATTGTATGCCAACCAAAAAAAAAATCCTTGTAGAATTCGTCTTAGGCCATTTCTTTTATATTTTGTCTCATTTTTTGTCCTTGAGAGTTCACGCTCGCTTGAGATTCGCCCTCATTTCATCTTTGTCGGTCAGGAAAATTCATCCCTCAAAATTCAGCCTTCAAATCTCAACTTCCAAAATTCAACGCTCAAAATTCAACCTCCAAAATTAATCCTTCAAAATTTGTCCTCGGCATAACTTTCAACCTTCAAAATTCAGCCTTGAAATTTCAACCTCCAAAATTCAACCCTCAAAATTCAGCCTTCAAAATTCAACCTCCAGCATTCAACTATCAAAATTCAACCTCCAAAATTCATCCTTCAAAATTCTTCCTCAGCATCACTTTCAACCTCCAAAATTCAGCCTTCAAATTTCAACCTCCAAAATTCAACCCTCAAAATTCAGCCTTCAAAATTCAACCTCTAGAATTCAACCCTCAAAATTCAACCTTCAAAATTCAACCTCCAAAATCATACCTCCAAAATTCATCCTTGGCATCACTTTCAACCTCCAAAATTCAACCCTCAAATTTCAACCTCCAAAATTCATCCTTCAAAATTCGTCCTCAGCATCACGCCTTGATTCATAGTCAAGTCGGCTATCAGATTTGTGGAGATACTCAACATTCTAAAATGAAGTGTTGATTCATGATAAAAAAGAGTCTCGCATTCAAGGCCATATTCTGAAGTCTTCAGGCACTTTTGAGTCAGTTGGCTGTCAATACCAAAGTTAGACAACTCTCCCTCCACTTTCATCAGACTAGATTGGCATGTGTGCAGTGAATAGTGATGGTGCAGTAAATGATGAGATCCGGTGGAAGCCACTCTCTTGGCCTACGCGTGTGTAGTGAACAATGATGGTGCATTAAATGATTGGATCTGTTGGAAGCCACTCTCTTGGGCTATAGCTCTATATAAGAAGCAGTTTACCATGAAGAAGCTCTTTTTGCGTCAATCATCCAATGAATTCGCGATTCTATGTCGTCCTAAACTAGAGTGCTCAGCCCTAGAGTTTTTGGTCGCTGCACTCAACCTCTAAAAATGCACTTATGGTATTTCACGACCCTTTTACTCCATGATCGATGCCGCTGCAAGAGAAGCGGTTAATTGGGCCCTCTTCTTCTTCCGACGAAGTCACTACGAATGTCAGGCGGTTTCTAGACAGATGGCAAAAGGGGGACATCCCTCGCACCCGATTACCTCATCTGCTGACTTTCCTTCTCTCGGTGATTCAAAAAGCACAGCCTCCTCCCATGGACGCCCTTCTCTTTCATGAAGAATCCGTGCATGTAATTTAGGTTGAAGACAATGACGACCTCTTACAGTTTTTCCGAGGGAAGCGTCGCAGACTGAGTCCCTCCCAAAGTCAAGTTTAGCCATCCTCAACCGTTCAGTTGCAGGATACTACCTCTTCCGCATAGATCCTCTCTGCTCCACCATCCCCTAAGGATCAAGCCGCTCCATATACTATCATGGAAGACGTCCATCCCTGTGATACGGTCGTGCAGCCACAGACTCACTCTCAAGAGCAAGCACCCGACACTATCATGGAGGTTGTGCAACTCGCGGAGAAAGCACAAACCAAGGAAGTGATTGTGCAACCGGATATCCAGCCTATTATGGTAACAACTCTTGCCTTGCCATCTTCACCCAAAAATCCACCTCTTCCCCTTTCTCCATCAAAGGTGCCTTTGCCGCCTAGCCCTCCTCCTTCACTGCGCCATTCAGCAGCCTATCCTCTCCCTTCCTCTCCCGACTACTCGCCTCCTTCTTCTTCCGCCATAGTTTCGGCTAATCCCTCTTGGACAATCTCCACCTCCATTGTCCCTGACTCATTGGCTCAATTAGCCCAGATAGGAAATTATCTTATTCACCTTTCCAAACATCTTCCTCACCACCTACAAGATGCCCATCAATCCCTATGAATGGAATATCAATCCAAGGTTGATCTCCTCGAACCGGACATCGCAACACTCCAGGAAGAGGTGTTAGCAGTGAAAGCAGATGCAAGCTCATTACAGGAACAACTCCAAATTCTCCATGGACAGTTGAACGAGAAGGATGCCATCATTGCAGCTCACGATGATGAGATCAAACAACTTATTCAGACAGTAACTGATAAGGAGGATGCATTGAAGGTCAAGAGATGGTTGAGCAAGCCTTACAAGCAGAAACGAAATTAAAGATCATAGAAGAACTCTTCTAGAAAAGCCGATCCCTAGAAGAGGAAATAGGCAGAAATCTTAAGCTGATGAAGGATGTTGAAGCCATCCAAAAAGAAAGGCAAGATTTTTTCAAAACAATGTAGTACCAATCACAAGAGCTTGAAAGATGGGAGAAACAACTTAGTATCCAGTAAGAGCAGTTATCTCGCATCGATGCAGAGATTGCCAAAATGAAATTATGCCACGATGTTGCGCTCACCAATGATTTTTACATCCAAGAAGATTTTTGCAGAATCAAGCTGAAGTCTTACTCTCTCAAGTGATCGCTTCCAGCTCTATGCGGACTGATGCACACCTAGTCGAACCTCAAATTTTGGAGGAGATGCTAGAATCCCGCAAGCAGAAAATCTCCCGTACTTTTAAGTTAGCTAGAACCATGTATATCCAAAGAATCGTCAATGATTCTTAACTCTTTCGATGATTCTTAACTCTTGTAATTACCCTGCTAGGTTCAAGTCCATCGTGCGTGCCAGTGTCAGGCCGCTGGAATATTATTTAGAAGATTAATTGTAATTCGGAAAAGTCGCTCACCAAAAGGGTGTCGCGCAAACGTTGCAATGTTTTCTTGGTTAATAGAAGCAATGTGGGGAAGAGACGACAGACGCATCACCGAACTGTCTTGTCTGGGCGATCGGCTGGAGTTGATTCTGTCACATATTATTCAAACTATGGTGTCATCTGTGTTGGTAAAGATTCGGTATTGAATGAATAAGTTATTGTGTTAACATTTAATTGTGTGGTGAATGATGTGCGATTATAACAGTAATATTAAATAAACAGTAGAAGTTCTATGCATGTGGTTAGGGTGATTGTTAAGAAGTTGTTTTGCGTTGGAAGTAGTAGTTGAATCTGTGGTCATAGTTAGAAGTTAATCATTGATTGGGAAAATACATAAAGGGCTTCTGTATTATAGACCCCTGACCATCCCAAGAACCCACGTATAGATTGGTTAATAATTTGTATTAACCATACAAGATTAACAAACACTGCGCAAAGATTTCCTTCAGATTTTCCAAGTGATCGTAAAAATCTTGGACTACTGCTCTTCTATTTGTGCCTGAGAACACTGAAAAAGTCATCCATAAAAATGCACAGAAAAGTTGTCAACCATTTTCTCAATATCAGATACATTGTTCTATTAAAAGAAACAGGCGCATTTCTCAACCCAAAAGCCATGTGGGTGTACACATAAGTGCCCCATCGAGTGACAAAGGCAGTTTTGCCTCTATCATCAGGATGAATTAATATTTGGTTGTAGCCACTGAAACCATCATGAAAAATGTACAAAGTGTGATCGAATACTTGTTCTATGAAAGGTTGAGGGAAGCCATCTTGAACAGTTACCTTATTTAACGCATGAAAATCAACGCATACTCTTATTTTTTCGCTATTTTTCTTGGGTACAATAACCATAGATGAAAGCCACCTTGAATGTTCTACTAGAACAATAATACTTTCTTCCTTTAGTTTTGTGATTTTGAGTTTTATTGCCTCTGCATATTTTGGATTGAGTCAATATGGCCTACTTCTTGCAGGTGCAACTCCCTTTACTAAAGGTATTCAATGTAATCCACACACCTCTGGAATCCCTGTTAGATCCTTGTAGGACCATGCAAAGACATTTTTATAGGAGAAAAGGAGAGAAGTTACCCTTTGTTGTAAAAAGGGATAGTGCCACAACCAAGAGACTAAGTGGACTATTTGAGCATTTCCTTCATCTCCAAGGTTCACTTCTTGAACTAGCATTTCAGGAATGGTCTCTCTTGAAAAAGCATCCACACTGTGTGCAAGGGTGGAATTCACCTTATGTTCCATAATATGTTCCTTAATCCATCCTTGAGGAATTTCTAAAAACAGAAGTTCTTCTCTGCTCTCAGGCTCAAAATTAGGCCCTTGAGACTCAAAATTAGCCTCCTCAAAGGCTTCTTCAAATTTGATATTTATAGGCTTTTCCACCCTTTTGTAGAACTCTGTAGTGGTAAATCCTCGCAAAATTGGTCCATTTTGATCCAATGGACCAATTTGATCTGATGGCCCAATTTGAATATTTGGGCTCCCCGAAGATACTTACTCACTTCTTGCTACTTTTTGCTCACTTCCTTCTAATTTTTGACCACCAAGACCATTTTGTGAAAAATGCCCAAATTTGATCTCCAAAGGCTCTTTCTTGACCTCGGTCTCTGTTTTCCTGCAAGGACTCACTTTTTCTCCTTTGTTAGTGATTGATCATAAATTTTCATTTTTCAACTCTTTTTCCCTTCCTTGGGCTCCTTTTGCAAGTTCTTCATTTATTTCAATAATCTCAACAGTGCAATACTCTGCACCACCCATCATCCAATTTAACAAATTCTCTTATTCTTGGGGTACAAAAGGCATTACCTGAGTATCTACATATCTTGTTGTCTTGGCAGAGTTGCATCCTTCTTCTAAGTGTACCTGTAAGTGGTTAATAGTCTTCGAGGAGATCCACATCTGGTTTCTTCCCCAATCCTATAGTGCTTTTCCTTGCCTTAACCAAGGCCTTCCCAAAAGCAGAGGATAAGAGCTTTCCTGTGGTAGGGCAATCACAACAAAATCCAGGAGGAATTGACAACCTTGTATTGACATGTGTACCTTCTCAATCTTGTAGTGCTTTTCCTTGCCTTAACCAAGGCCTTCCCAAAAGAAGAGGATAAGAGCTTTCCTGTGGTAGGGCAATCACAACAAAATCCAAGAGGAATTGACAACCTTGAATTGACATGTGTACCTTCTCGATGATGCCGAGGGGCATAACACGATGCTAATATGCTAATGTGACAGTGAAGGGTGCCACCTTGGTGAGGTTCAATTTGAGTTTCTTCATTGTAAAACCAGGCATTAGATTGATGCCATCTATAATGACGCCAGTCAAACATTCATTGTTTATGAAAATAGATAGCCTTGAGCTCTGATAGTCTACCAAAGGTGCAGGCAAAAAGTCAACCATGAAACCATCTACATTCGTGGTGGGCTTAGGTAGGCCGAGTGTATAACTTTCAATAAGTCACTTCTTACTTTCGAATCCATTTTTATGAGTTGGTACAAACTAATCTTCTGATGAATACCTTTCAAGATTTCCTCAATCTTAACCTCTTGTGTGTCTTCCTGAGAGCTTTCAGGTTGGTCCTTAAGGGAAGTAGGCACCATATCATAAGCTCCTTCAATGTCTGCTTGGTGCTTCCAACTAGCCTTCTTTTCCTCATCTCTATTTTGAGTCCCTGTTGTTCCTCTCTATAGGTTGTTGTCGCTTGCCTAGATCTGGTCATCATGGGCACTGAAGAAGATGAAACATCATAAGACTGAGTGGTCATACCTTCTAATTGTGGGGAAACTACAATCATGTGAATTGGAGTAGGGCGGCTTCTTGGGCAATCTCTGGTATAGTGATCCTTGGCATCTAGACAATGCTGACAGGGAGGTGCACAATCTGGTAGGGAACATCTGTTCTGCATATGGCCATACTCACCACAATGATAACACAGCAGTGGCCTGTTATATCTAGGCCGAGTTGGACAACTCTCTTCTCTATTAGGTTTATTTGAAGTACTAGCATAATACGAATCAAGAACAGGAGGGTTACCATGCTGCTGTACTCCCTTGAGGTAGCAACAGTCTCTTGCTTCATGACCATCCTTGCCACAGAATTGATAGCTCACCTTGTTAGGACAATTAACATTGGAATGTCCATTGTTGCTACATATTGTATACCAAACCTGCCTTCATATGTCCTGTGTAGTCTGCAAATCTTCTAACTCAGAACGAAGTTGAGCTACTTCATCAACATTGTGGCGTGGTGGTGGTGGCATGACCTTCTCTTCTTATTAACTCTACTGAATTCTTAAGGCTTTCAACTCCTTCCTAAGTATTCTCGATAGGATCTTAGTGTGATGCATAATTTGGTTGAGTATCTCCTTCAAAATGTAGCCTAGCTTCTTCAATGCGTGACGCAGCTGCAACAAAATCATCCAGTGTTGCATCCAATCTAAGAGATTCGTGAAGCTTCTGCTGAGATGACTGTAAAGCTTTCTCTATCCATTTTTTAACCACGAAATTATCACTTCAAGCATGTGGCAGACGTGAAACAAGTGCTTTTGTCCTAGTGTGAAGTTCGTGAAAGGATTCACCTAGTCTTTAGGTTCTCTAGCTGATCTAGAGCTCTTTCCGAGAAGTCACTTGGTCGGAATGTCAACGAGAATGCTGTCTTCAATGCCTCCCACGTAGTGAAGTGGTCGTCTGCATATTGACCATACCATTTGTCGACAATGCCTTCTAATGTAGATGGGAAAAGTACCAGCATTGCATCCTCTCGATTTTGCAAACCTCGTCCGCGGCATAAGGAGATGAATCTCCTCACGTGATCATCTACATCCTCATAAGCCAGCCCCTTAAAAGTAGGGAACTTGATATTCAACCTAGAGAGTAAATGAGAATGATCCTCCATTGGCACCGGTGCTTCTTCTGAAGTATCTGAGGAAAAATCTAATGTCCTCCTCAACTTCTCTTTTGGGAGTGGGGTTGAAGCCAATTCAATGGACAAATTTAAGGGTAGTGGGGTACTCGCCAAAGGTAGAGCTGACTTCTTGAGGCTCCTTTTTACACAAAGAGGTTCTTTGTCTACTCGAGTGTGGGTCATGCACCCACTCATAGGATGCAAAAAAATCAAGAAAACAATGCAACAACAATTGTATACTACACTAATTACCTCACAAAAAATGTAAGGGTCCCATCGGGCATGCCAAACTGTAGAGGGGGTAACCGGGTCTATACTTCCAATACTCCTTCTACTCAAGGGAGGTTCTCTTTAGGGAATTATACCTTGTAACATGACTATGTGAGGTACTACTTGAGGAGATAAACTGAGAAACAGATAGAGTGTTACAAAGATGCTGAAAAGGCCAATTTGACCAAGATTGAAAAATTGCCCTAGAACACAAAAGATAAATTTATTAACAGTTCAAAAGGTCTAATCACTCCAAAGATGAACTAGGACATCTCAACATAGAGAATGTATACAAACATAGAGAAGGTATACAATAGTGTGAGCCATCATCACAAATGCTATGAACTTCAGCTTACAAGTGACTATCCCAATATATCCAATGTCACTTTCATGTCAACTGCCCCAGCGTTGAAGCTCTCACTCTATATATTCTCTAATAGAGAAGCCTCTTCCATAGTGGGAAAAATCACACCCGTAGTGAGTAGAGAATAATCAAGGAGTAGCCTGATGAGAACACTCTCATAATACCATAGTAACACAAGAAGACCCAAATTGACAAAAGCTAGAGTCACCGAGAGACGACAGTGAGAAGTATCTCTCAACTTCCTAAATCTCTGTATATACTTCGGAATGGATCCTTCACTAACATATATCTCTGATCGTCTGTACCTCACTGCCTCAAACCAATTAATCATCACCTGTTATTGGGAATATGCATGCATAATGACGACATACACGCATTAACAGAATTCCCGACAATGAGTGTAGTGACTAATCATGGTTATGTAATAAAACGAGAACTTTACGATCAGACGATCAATCGGAAGCGTGGAATGGAAAGAGAAGTCAGGCAAGAACAGTGACACAAATCGGATGGAGAATAAAAATACCCTTAAATAATTAAATGAGGAAGGTGTGGCATAATATGGACGAACTTTTGATCCATCTATGGATTTAGGTAGAAGAGTACCAGTTAAAGTGGATAATCGGAATGTAGCGGGTCCAACCTGAGCTTCAATATGGTAAGGACCAAACCATCGAAGTTTGAACTTGCCCGTTGAATGATTAGACTTAGCATTATAGAATAGAACTAATTGTCCTTTGGTAAAAACGGGAGTGCGGAGAAACCGATCATGTGTCTTGGCTTGTCGTAGTTGCACTTCTTGCAGCATTAGAAAACTTTCCAAGCATTATTCGTCCAAGGACCGCAACACATCCAATCGGAAAGGAATGGATTCCTCCGGCAATAGCTTATGATCCAGTGCCACCTTGAGGCTAGGTACCACCAAATCCATGGGTGCAATGGCCTCTAGCCCATATGTCAATTTGAAAGGCGTATTCCCTGTAGCCACTTTGTAAGTAGTACGGTATGCCCACAAGAGCGAAGGAAGGAATTGATCCCAACGCTCCGGACATTCCAGGACTAGTTTCTTGAGCATGTTAAGGAGGGTTTTATTGGTACTTTCGGCAAGACCATTGGCATGAGGATAATATAGAGAGCTAAATTTATGAACAATGTGTAGGGTGCAGGTAAGCGCTTGCATTAAAGAATTAACAAAATGTGTGCCTTGATCCAAAACAATCTCCAAGGGAAGACTGAACCGAGGGAAAACATCAATCGTCAAACACCATGTAATACAACTGTCCTACAATGATCCGAAACCGTCGACTATACATCGCCAGTTTACGACACACAAAGGTAGAAGTATTAGTCGGGGAGCTACCACTCACGAGAAAGATCATAAAAACATCATAATGCGAAGGTGCCACTGGGAGCTCCTAACAATCATCTTGGATCAAATGAGTCGCATAAATAGCAGGGGTAGTATCGTCAATGCCACCGGGAAGTTCACCAGAATCAAGCCGAGATAAGAAATCAGCCAGCACATGGGCTTACCCCGGAGGATGCACAACCTCATAATCAAACTCTTGCAGCAAGAGCACCCATCTGGCTAATCGGTCCCCTAAATGCTGCTCGCGGACAAGATAAACCAAGGCTGCATGATCCACATGAAAGGTAAATGACCATCCCAGTAAATAATGTCGGAATTTCTTCACTGAATAAACCAAATCCAGGCATTCTCGCTCAGTGACGGAATAATTTTGTTCAGCAGAAGCTAATCGTCGACTTGCATAATAAATAGGGTGGAACCACTTCTCCTATTGTTGCATGAGCACACTACCGATTGCATGGTCTGATGCATCCACAAAGACATGGAACAGAAGCTGCCAGTTTGGTGCTTGTAGGATAGGAGCCTGGGTTAACAGTATCTTCAGTCGATCAAAGGAAATTTGGCACTCTTTAGTCCATACAAACTGCTGAGGATTGCTAGTAACCAATTGATTCAGGGGAATAGCTAAATGTGCGAGCCATTGAAGATGCTGTCCATTCGAGCGTATTTGGCCAAGGAATCGCATAACTTCTTTTGGAGTCGTAGGGGCAGGAGCCTTCAACACTGCTTGCACTTTATTTGGGTCCACTTGAATGCCTTGCTGTGAAATAATGTGACCAAGCAACTTGCCACAGGACACCTAAGAGACCGACTTGTTGGGATTTAAGCACAAACAAAACTCTCGACACTTAGAGAAGAAGCACCGTAAATGATAGAGGTGTGCCGATGCGTCACCAGATAACGAAAAATCATCTAGATACACTCACATAAAAGTTGTTAGGTAGGGGGAAAAAAATTATTGGATACAACATTGGAAGGTATTAGGAGCATTGCGGAGACCGAACCACATCACTGTACACGCATATACACCCCAGTTTGTGATAAACACAGTTTTTTGGTATGTCCATTTCAACCATACGCACCTGATTGTAGCCACTATAACCATCCGAAAAGGAATACATTTCTCATCCAGCAACATCATCAAGCATCATATCCAAAAAGGGAAGTGGGAAGGGATCCGGCACGGTCGTCGCATTTAATTTTTCGTAATCCACACAGATACGCAGCTTCTTATTTTTCTTTGGGACAATGACAATAGGTGAAATCCATTCTACATGCTCAATGGGGACGATAAAACCTACTTTCAGCAAATGATCCAATTCACCTTTCACTTGAGTAGCATAATTGGGGTTCATGCGATAACTGGGTTGCTTGATTGGACGTGCATCCGACTTGAGCATCACCCGGTGTTGATAGATGCGAGGGTCCAATCCTTTCATATCTCGATAGTCCCACGCAAATACATCATGGAACTCTGTCAACAACTGTAGTAGATCATTTTGAAAAGTTTTTGGTAACCTAGCCTTAAGCTTGATCGATCTCGGTGTACTCTCATTGCCTATATTGCAGGTGATGAGCTGACCTTCTGGTACATAAAACTGTTTGGGCATGGATATATCCTCAAGTGATTGAAATAAGTGGTGGAAATTCTGGGCATTCAAAGATTGATCCATAACTAGGTCCCCTTCTTCTGTAACGGGAACTACCGAACAAATGACGGGATTCCAATTATCTGCAACCGCTTGTAAGTCGACTCTACCCAGGGTGAGCAAATCCTATTTAGCATTGAGAAAAGCTTCTTCTTCATCATCTGAAAGCCCATCCAACATATGCACAAGTTCGGCTACATAGGGTCGAGCATGAAGGTTGCAAGGCTTCATCTCGTCCAATGGTACTACATATTTCTGATGATTACTTTTGAAAATAAGTTTGTGTGTAGACCATTCCTGCAACACTTTGTCTTGTTTCAGGCAGGGCCTCTCGAACAGCAAGTTATAATCCAGACTTGAGTCAGGTAATTCTAGGACCACAAAAGTCATTTTGAACACTGATCTCTGAAGAGTAATGCGTATACCACGTACCAAACCCACTGGATGGACCCTAGACTGATCCGCCATTCTCACAAAAAACTGAACAGGCTCAATCTGAGTCCATCCTAACCGTTTACAAAGGGCGACTGTCCCAATATTCATGCCAGAGCCTCCATCAATTAACACTTGAGTAATTTTGTGGTTTTTACCATACCGTAATTAAAGGAACAACATGATCCACTGTAGAATCAACTTCTGGACTGATAGTTGTCGTAGCAGGTGTACATGAGGATCCTGGACTAATCTGTTGCTGAAATTACTATCGTACACTTGGAACCAGGGCTAACAGTTGCCCCAATGGTATTGTAATAGATGTTTGCGATAGAATATTCCACACAGAGTCAAGATTCGACATACCAGTTACAGAATTCGGTGGACTCTTCGGTGACACTTTCACTGGACTTGGTTCTTCCGATGGTAGATTCGTTGCTGTCTGCTGGACCACAGGTACTAGATTGGGAAAAACTGTTGGTTCTTGACTAGCCCACATACTGGCTTTGGTAAAAACTCTTTGTTGCTCTTGAATGCCAGGCTCAAAAATCTCAGTAGCTAGTTGTAATTTCTTGCCAGACCGTGTTTGAACTGCTGTCGCTTGAGTATCTAATGCTGAAATATACACCATGTTTGCCATTGGATGCTATCATTCTTTTCGTCGTTTATCATACTCGGATGCCTCTTTGCAATATCTGCAGATATGTCCAATCTCACCACAGAAATGGCATTTTGGTGGTGGAAGAGATATGCCTTCACCCGATTGACCGGAGTGCCACCGAGTTTGGCCAAAGTTATTTACTTGTGATCCCCTATAGGTTTTATAACTTTGGTAGGGAGTATTCCTCAAATGCGGAGGTACATAGTGGGTAGCCTGTTGTCCCTGCTCCTGTATGATAGCATTTATGATTGGCCTGGTCTGTGCTTTAGCATTATATGGACACGTTTCGGTGGGGTGACTCACTGTATTACAAATAGCGCAGTACATTTGATTTAGTGCACAAGCAGAAGCAGTGTGTCTCAGGTTCTTACATTTTGTGCAATACACTTGTTTCAATGGATCCTCGCTCGTACCCTTGGTCACCTTCAACCAGTTCACATCTTCAGCGAACCCGTCCACTTTATGTTCCAACTGTAATGCCATGGCTATTACTGCATCCAAAGTCATACCACCTACACATCATATAATCATTACTTGTTTGAGTTGAGGGTTTAATCCATTAATAAATCACTGGGTAATCATATCATCCGGTAGGTTAGCATGCGTCGGCGGCAGTTGTCGTAGATGAGTACGAAATAACGTTGCATACTCCTGCACATTCTGATGTGGTTTTTGTCTATTGTTTTGCAAATAGTCAAAGATCTGAGCCGCATTTTTCTTCAATTGAAATCGTTGTAAGAAGGCATCCTTAACATCATCGTATTGACCGAAATGATTAATGTCATATTCAGTTAACCACCTGGCAGCCTCATTAACCAGCATAGATTGAAACACTATAGCCTTATATGCCAAATCCGCTGGATAGTTGAGTATAGCATAATTGATTTCAAAAGTTCTCACGTGTGCATCCGGATCATCACCGGAGAATCCTCCAAATTTTGTATACGTAACTCCAGCGGGTACCGATCATGGTGGTATGGCTTGCTACTGTTGTTGTTGCTATTGTTGTTGTTGTTATTGATGATGTTGTTGTTGTTGTTGGTGTTGTTGCTGTTGCAAACCACTCATGTTGTTTAAACCAAGAGGAAATATTACTGCCGACTGATTTGAACCAGTTAAACCTAATTACTACTATGTTGTCCCATCGTCTTGCACGTTCTGTGATAATCGGATATTGTTAAGTCGTTCCCACACACCTACACCCAACTGCCCTTCATCGTAGTGGACTTCTAAAGTGAGCTCTTCACCAAAACTTTCATCCAACAATACACTAGTTCCCTCAAAATCAAAACCCAAAGTAGAACTATCACCAAAATTCTGCAAAGCAACCCCGGAATTATCCGAAGTACCATCGAAATTCCACAAACTACTACTGGACATTTCCACACTGTCACCAGAACCAGTGCTAACTTCACCAACCTTACTTTCCGTGGATGGGGTTGGTTGCACTTCTGGTATATCGTGTAATCCTTGCATAAGAAAATGTTGAGGGGGTACCCCACTAGCCTAGATTTCTCGCTTTCCTTTCGACGATTGACCGTCACCACTACTACTCGGAGGTGTTCCCAATACGCCAGGAACTTTCCAGGGATGCTGATCCCTTCTGTACGTCGGGTACGATTCTCCGAAACGTGTTGCAGGCATATATCATCGGATTCTTTCTCAAATCCTAGTCTACGCGCCGACTAGCTACTCCACGCCCCATGGTCGGCACTAGTGTTAATCTTTATGGTTAATCTAAATTATTAACCAATCTATACGTGGGTTCTTGGGATGGTCAGGGGTTTGTAATACAAAGGTCCTTTATGTATTTTTCCAATCACTGATTAACTTCTAACTATGACCTACTTCTAGCACAAAACAACTTCTTAACAATCACTGTAACCACATTCGTAGAACTTCTACTGTTTATTGTTATAATCGTGCGTCATTCACCACACAATTAAATGTTAATGCAGTACCTTATTCATTCAATACTAAACACAGATGACACCATAGTTTGAATAATCTATGACACAATCAACTCTAGCCAATCGCCTAGACAAGACAGTCCAGCGACGCGTCTGTCGTCTCTTTCCCACATTGCTTCTATTAACCAAAAAAATGTTACAACATTTGCACGGCAGCCTTTTGGTGCGCAACTTTTCCTAATTACAATTAATCTTCTAAATAATATTCCGACGGCCTGACATGTCTCAAAACAAGTTTGTGAATCCTGCTAAATGTCATTTTTCGGTCACTAAAGGCACTCTCCTTGGTCACATAATGTCTGCAAAAGGGATAACTGTAGATCCAGTAAAGGTCATTGCTATCCTTTCCATGCCCATTCCACAGACTCCTAAGGAAGTACAAAGCTTTTTAGGCCATGCACGCTACCATAGGAGATTTATACGGATGTATTCAGAAATAGCTAAGCCTGTGTCAAGGCTTTCCTTTCTCATGGGGACTTGAGGCTGAAAAAGCAGTTTTTGAACTAAAATTGAGGCTATGTACTGCTCCACTCGTAACTGTTCCTAACTGGTCATTAGAGTTTCATGTGCATACAGATGCTAGTCTTCATGCAGTAGGAGCAGTTTTGGCTCAACCCTCCATGCCCAAGGTGCCCAAGATGGATCAACCTATAGCTTATGCTAGCAGACTACTTACTAAAGCATAAAGAAAATTACAGTACTATGGAAAGGGAAGGTTTGGCTATTGTTTTCGCACTCCAAAAGTTTAGGCACTACCTTCTAGGTGTGCATTTTATTGTCATATCTGATCATCAGCCCCTCAAGTACTTAATTAATAAGCCTAGAGTAGTTGGAAGGATTTGATGTTGGCTACTAGTGTTTCAAGAGTATGATTTTGAGATTCATATTAGGCCAGGAAAAGAACACTACATGGCGGATCAAGTGTCAAGGATGGCTATGAGTGAAAAGGCGATAGGTATTAATGATGAATTTGTAGATAGTAGTCTCTTCGTGGTAGAGACTCAAACTGAGTGGTATGTGAAAATCTTCATTTTCTCACTTCTGGAAAATTCCCTGAGAATATAAAACCATTAGAAAATAGGAGATTAATCTTTAAAGCCAAAGCATATTTGCTCATAAATGGCCATTTGTATAAATATTGTCATGATGGTATCTTGAGAAAATGTGTTTATCCAGAGGAGGTAAATTTTTTGCTTGAAGCAACACATAGTGAAGGGCATCTCAAGGGAGAGGAGTTGGCTCACAAAATAATCCACAGGGGATTATGGTGGCCTCATGTTTACAAAGATGCTATCAAGTTTGCCAAAGGATGTGATATCTGCCAGAGATATGCTCCGAAGCCTAGTCCACTGAATTTTCAACCATTAGTAATCTCCACTCGATGGCTACCTTTTGAACGATGGGGTCTTGATTTCATTGGTCCAATCAGTCCAACTAGTCAACCTGGTGGTAAGAAGTATATCTTGGTGGCCACATATTATTCTACTAAGTGGGTAGAAGCTAAGGCTACTGCTGATTGTACTTCCGCTACAGTAGCCAAGTTTTTATATAAAGTAATATTCTCAAGGTTTGGCTGCCCACTTGAACTCACTAGTGATAGAGGCACACACTTTGTAAATCATTTGTTGCAAATAACCTTTGACAGGTACAAGATCTTCCATGAGAAATCATGTGCCTATTACCCCAGAGCAATTGGGTAGGCAGAAAGTTCTAACAAAATTTTGATTGGATTACTACACAAATTAGCATTTGACCATCACAATTCATGGCAACATGTCCTCATTGGTGCAATATGGGTTTTCCGAACAACAAGAAGGGAGAGAGCCCATTTCTTCTAGTCTATGGGAAAGAGGCATTAGCCCCTTTCGCATTCATCATTAGAAAAGAAATTGAAGCAAAAAGAATTGATGTTGACCCTCACATTAAAAGATTGGTAGCATTGTAGGAATATAGGGAAACAACTATGAAGAGGCTGCAAGAAAAGCAGGAAGAAAGGAAACACATTCATGACAGACACTTAAGGACCAATGAGGTGGAAGAGGGAGCTCTAGTGCTGCTATATCATATTCCATCTGTACCTACCAAATTGGCACCAAAATGGCCAGGACCCTACAAAGTGCTGAGGATATTTCAACAAGGAGAAGTACAAGTACAGGACTTGCAGGGTGAGAAATTGCCTCTTGTCAACATTTCCAGGGTGAAGGCTTATCTAACTTGAAAAATTTCGAGAAAATCAATCATTGTATATACCATAGTTATCATTTCAGCTTGTTTTGCCCATAGATAGTTCTAATTTTGTTCTTAGAAATTTTTAGCCAATATTGAACAATTGCAACGAGACGGTGCAACATCTTGATGTGGGGGACTGTAATCGAGCAAGATTTCATCTTGATTTGTATGCCAACCAAAAAAAAACTTGTAGAATTCATCCTAGGCCATTTCTTTGATATTTCATCTCATTTTTTGTCCTTGAGAGTTCACCCTCACTCGAGATTCGCCCTCATTTGATCTTTGTCGATCAAGAAAATTCAACCCTCAAAATTCAGCCTTCAAATTTCAACCTTCAATATTCAACCCTCAAAATTCAACCTCCAAAACTCATCCTTCAAAATTCGTCCTCGACATCACTTTCAACCTTCAAAATTCAGCCTTCAAATTTTAACCTCCAAAATTCAACCCTCAAAATTCAACCTCAAAAATTCATCCTTCAAAATTCGTCGTTGGCATCACTTTCAACCTCCAAAATTCAGCCTTCAAATTTCAACCTCCAAAATTCAACCCTCAAAATTCAGCCTTCAAAATTCAACCTATAGAATTCAACCCTCAAAATTCAACCTTTGAAATTCAACCTCCAAAATTCAACCCTCAAAATTCAACCTTCAAAATTGATCCTTCAAAATTCGTCCTCGCCATCACTTTCAACCTCCAAAATTCAACCCTCAAATTTCAACCTCCAAAATTCATCCTTCAAAATTCGTCCTCGGCATCACGCCTTGATTCAGTGTCAAGTCGGCGATCAGATTTGTGGAGATACTCAACATTCTAAAATGAAGTGTTGATTCATGATAAAAAAGAGTCTCGCATTCAAGGCCATATTCTGAAGTCTTCAGGCGCTTTTGAGTGATGTCAATACCAGAGTTAGACCACCTATCCAAAATTAGCAAACTCTCCCTCCACTTTTGTCAGACTAGATTGGTGCATGTGTAGTGAACAGTGATGGTGCAGTAAATGATGGGATCCGGTGGAAGCCACTCTCTTGGCCTGCGTGTGTGCAGTGAACAGTGATGGTGTGGTAAGTGATTGGATCTGGTGGAAGCCACTCTCTTGGCCTAGAGCTCTATATAGGAAGCAATTTGCACTAGTTTGAGGGTGTGAGGTACATACGATCAGAGATATATGTTAGTGAAGGATCCATTCGGAAGGATATACAGAGATTTAGGAAGTTGAGAGATACACTCACTGTCATCTCTCCGTGACTCTAGCTTTTGTCAATTTGGGTCTTTTTGTGTTACTATGGTATTATGAGAGTGTTCTCATGAGGCTACTCCTTGATTATTCTCTGCTCACTACTGGTGTGATTTTTCCCATTGTGGAAGAGGCTTCTCTATTGGAGAATATACAGAGTGAGAGCTTCAACGTTGGGGGAAGTCGGCATGAAAGTGAGATTGGATATACTAGGATAGTCACTTGTAAGCTGGAGTTTGTAGCATTTGTGCTAATGACTCACACTATTGTATACCTTCTCTGTGTTGAGATGTCCTAGTTCATCTTTGGAGTGATTAGACCTTTTGAACTGTTAACAAATTTATCTTTTGTGTACTAGCGCAATTTTTCAATCTTGGTCAAATTGGCCTTTTTAGCATCTTTGTAACACTCTGTCTGTTTCTCAGTTTATCTCCTCAAGTAGTACCTCACACAATCATGTTACAAGGTATACTTCCCTAAGAAGAACCTCCCTTGAGTAGAAGGAGTACTGGAAGTATAGACCTGGTTACCCCCTCTTAAACTTACAAGTTTGTTCTTTGTTTATAAAAGTATTATTAAGAAAGAAGTAGAGGACATAACCTTCATAAGGGATTTGACTTGCTTAATTTTATTGGACATGGAGGTAAGCCTTCATGGGTGATGGCTCGACAAGACTAACAAATTACACAAATGAGGTGTTGTGGAGGGGTTATAAGTAGAGATGAATGAGGCCATGTTTGGTAATGAAAACAGTAGAATTTTTGGAATTTTTGGCATTATTAAGGTAGACGAATAGAAATAACTTTAAAACGACCCACTTTCAACCTTTTAAGAGATTAGAAAGTGCACACCTTACAACATAATGAAATATCATATTTTCTACTAGTCTTCCCTCTTATGCCCTCAATATTCAAGGTGTTTTTTAAAGCAAAATTATATTAAAAGAAAATGTAGGAATTAAAGATTGCATTATTCTCTCACTAACTCGAGGAGGGAGACAAAAAAATCTTTAGAAGGAAAACTAGAGCAAAGTAATACAATCACGACACCGGGGCCGACAAATACATACATAGGGATACAAGTAAAAAAAATGATAAAGATCTAGGGCGCATAGATCAGAGATTTGGGGGCACAAAAGAGATATCTAGGGGCACAAGGAGGACATCATGGGATTGCTGGGATAGCATCCAAGGGCACCAAAGGAAACATACACAGATAGATCAATTATTGTCCATCTTCATATTGTTCTAATCAAAGACATGAAATATATCATTTGCGTAGCCAAAGGTTGGGGGATCATTCTCTAAGGAAATTTCTAGGTTGCTTGGTAAGAAGTGACAAAAGGCCATATACTCATCTAATACACTTTCATGAACTCTTTTAACCCATAAATAAAGCATAATAGAAATAATCTTCTTCTTTTCCAATATCCTAAAGTATTTGATAAACATAATACCCATTGTAATAATGTCCTTAAAGTTCATCTTGACTTCATATACAAGAGCATGACCTCTCTGTCCATCCAAGGGTGGTTTATAGTGTTAGATATGCTCAATACTCCACCCTCAACTGACCACAGATGATCCATGGTGCTCTAAGTTGTAAGGCCCCCATTATGAGTAGAAGCCCTTGTGAAAGCCCAAACATTTATGGAACCCTAACTTCCAAGTTAGATGAGGTCTATGTGTGATGGTTGATGGTAATAGATGATCTTTGTGAGCCTAGACATTGCTTTAGGTAGGGCATAAACTTATGGGCCATTGGAATTGAAGGCAAAAATAAAGACCTTGTGGCACTTTGTGGTTTCCCCATAGAACCTTCATTGGGGAACTATAGACGGGGGCTTGCTCCATTCTGTGGGGCTCAGGGGCCCTATCCCCTTGGCTCGTAGGGCCGAGATGATAGGACTTCTGGTTGTGGAGATATTGTTGGATTTTATATTTTGCCGACTATTTTGTATCTCTCGACTATGTTTATCTATACCTACTCCCCTTGTAAAAGCTATATAAGCATAGCCTTGGTTGAGCCTTATAGAGCATTGTGCCCTAGTAAGCCCTTCATCTAGAGTTCATCTAGATTGCCATCTAAGCTCCACATTGGGAGCCCACACGTGGACAACACCATCATTATAACTCCATCACGCTTGGCAATGTGAGAATTTGAGTTCTCTATCTCTCAGTTTGTGTCTATCTTTGCATGCATTTTTCTCTCAACTCAATCTACTAGTCTATTCCATTGTGTTGTTATTTTATTACATGGTATCAAAGCTAAGGAGGCTCTGAGTGGTGTAGAAGCAAAAACACCGAGGTTGTAGAGGTTTTAACGACAAAAGAGAGAAGATGTCAATTGGGGCATCATCATCTACAACCGGGAATCAAGATGGTTTGCCAAGAAGAGTAGGTGGAGCATAGGTAGGAGAGGCAATGATGCCGGTCATCCCAACATTGTGCATATGAACACCAACCTTCACGGAAGGTAAACTTGATGGTACAAACTACACCCTATGGAAGTTTAAAATCACTTCTATCCTTGATTCATATGAGCTTATAAAGACTGTTCTTTGGACTGATCATGAGTCCCAAGAAACACCTGATCCAAATAATCTTAGTCAAATGATTCCTCTTGATACTGATCTTCTATGTGCTTGAAAACGTAGAAATGAAGATGCACTTTGTGCTCTAGTTACAAGTACTACTGATAGTGTTCTGACTCTCACTCAACATACTACCAAAGCATGTGAAGCAGTAACATAATTGAGAAATCAATATGAAACTGGTAATCACACATGGATTTAGAACTTTGAGAATCAGCTAGAAACAAAAAGGTTTGCCAATGGGGAGACTACAAAGGTGTTTATCACTCACATAAAGAATCTCTGAGATCGAATGGTAGGGGCAGGTGTACAAAAGTCAAGTGAGGAGCTAGCTCGGTGTTGTCTTCAAATCTATCCACCTAAGTTTGATGGTTTGGTAACTGCTCTTAGTACTCAAATCAGACCTCAACCACCAACTTTTGAAGAATTCGGTGCCTTACTCATGGAGGAGGAGCTTCGGCTCAAGGCAAGGAGTCACGACAACAAAGGAGATGCTATATTCACAGCAAATGCCAAAGGAGGCAAAGCAAAATCTTCAAAAGATGAAGACAAAAAGAAGAATGATAAAAAGAAGTTCAAGGGGGACCATTTCCACTACAAGAAGAAAGGTCATAGAATCCAAGATTGTCACATCAACAAGGCAGAAGAGAAGAATGGCTCTCAAAAAGGGGCAAGGAATCTGCCAACACTGCAAAAATAGAGCTTAAGTTATTTGTTATGAAAGAGGAGGTGTGCTCTTTGGCTAAAGATTCAAGAATAGATGACTCCTGGGTGTTAGACTGTTGTGCCTCTCATCACCCACCACAATAAAGGTAGCCAACAATGCAAGACGTCCTACAGAGGGGGAAGGTATGATTTCTTTCATTAATTCTAATGGGGATGCCAAAAAGCTTTTAAATGTGTTGTATGTTCCACAAATCATATGAAATTTACTTTCAGTAGCTTCTATAATTTATCAAGGTCATTAAGAATCTTTCAGTAAGACAGGAGCTATGATTATGGTAGTAACAACAATGTTGTTGGGACTGGCGTAAGGAGGAACATGTATGAGTTGTCTACTCTTATAGCCACTACAAATGTGGGCACAAGTAAGGTATGGCATGAGAGATTCGGCCACATCAGATACCCTATACTGAAGAAGATGCATCGCACGGGTATCATTGCACACCTACCATCGATTGTGGAGATGAAGGAACCATGTGAAGCTTGCATGATGGGCAAGCAATATAGAAAGACGCTTCCATAAGAAAGCAAGAACAGAGTAAGCTATCCTCTAGAGTTGGTGCATGCTGACTTGTGTGGAAAAATGACTACACAGGCCTTGGGCGGATCTTCCTTCTTCATGTTACTTGTCGATGACTATAGTAGAAAGATGTGGGCATACTTCCTTTGCAATAAGGCTCAAACTTTTGGTAAGTTTAAAGAATGGCTTCAGCTTGTTGAAACTGAAACAGGGAAGAAGATGAAGAAATTTAGGACAGACAGTAGTGGTGAGTTCACATCAGTAGAGTTTGAAGTTTCTACAAGAGTCAAGGAATCAAGCATCAACTCATAGTGGCACATAACCCTCAATAGAACGGTGTTTCAGAATGTCAGAATTGAACCATCATGGGGATGGCAAGATGCACGTTGAAGGGAAAGGGTTTGCGTAATCAATTTTGGGCAGGGTTGCCAACATTGTTGTTTACATCTTGAATCAAGGCTACACCAAGGCACTTGATGAATATTCCACAAGAGGTCTACATTGGTAAAAAGCCATCTGTTCCCATTTCAAAGTATTTGGAAGTGAATGTTATATACATATTCCAGATATCAAGAGAAACAAGCTTCAACCAAAAAGCATCAAATGTATCCTCTTAAGGTATAGTGAAGATAAGAAGGATTATAACCTTTATGACCCAGAGGCTAAGAAGATCATGGTGGGTTGCATTGTGGTGTTCAAGGAGGAATAGCCACATGTGGAGGAGGAAAAGAGAGCTTCCACTCTATCATTAGGTGAAGGAGCAATCCACTATGAGCCTGGCCCAAGAGCTATCTACATAAGAGAATGAAGCATCATCTTCGGATGATGAGTCTGAAAGTCACGAACCTCGTGTCACCCAAGCGAAAAAGCCATTGCCAGGTTGGATGAGGTAGCTCTATGATTTTGTAAACCCCAGCCCACAATGACTTGAACAGGTTGTAGATGGACCAAGGTGATCACTAAGAATAGAAGAACATAGACGAGCAAGCGCCCATATTGTAAACACAACCCTGATGGCCGAGCTCATTCAAGAACAAACAAAGAAACCAACCAATGTGGAAGAGGTACTCCACGATCTGAATTGGAGGGATGCCATGCAAAAAAAATACAACAATATTATGAAGAATGGAAGTTGGGAGCTAGCGGATCAACCCCCTAAGCGTGAAGTCATTGGCACCAAGTAGGTTTGGAAGCTAAAGTACAAGGTTGATGGTACTCTAGAAAACTACAAGGCTGATGGTACTATGGAAAAGTACAAAGCAAGACTTGTTGCATAGGCTACTCATAAGTTGAATCCATTGACTTTTGTGGATCATTTGCCCTGTTTGTAAGGATGACCACTATCCGAGTAGTACTAGCTCTAGCTGCACATAAGTGTTGGCTAGTCTATTGCATGGATGTCAAATCAAATTTCTTGAAAAGAGACCTCATTGAGTAGGTATATGTGTCTCAATCACCGGGGTTTGAGGCCCCCATTAAGAGAACAAGGTAGGTAAGCTAAAGAAGGCATTATATGGATTGAAACAAACCTCTAGAGCATGGTACCAGAAGATAGATAAGTATCTCTTGGATCCAGGTTTCAAAAGATGTGCTTATGATGCTAACTTGTATATTCTAAAGAGAGGAGGAAAGATAATTGTGCTTGCTCTATGTAGATGACCTTGTGATTACAAGAAAGGATGATGCTCTTCTTCAACAAATGAAAGATGCCCTGAGTTCAAATTTTGAAATGACAAACTTGCACTTAATCCATTATTGCTTAGGCCTTGAATCTCGGCAAGAACTAGGGAAGATTTTCATATCTCAACAAAAGTATGAAAGACAGATATTGAAGGCATTCAACATGGAGGATTGCAAGGAAATTTCTACACCTATGGAGGTCAACACAAAACTATCTATCAAAGATACTTCACCTCTAGTGGATATTGGAAGATACAAGAAATTAGTTGGGAGTCTCATCTACTTATGCAATAGTAGACTAGATATCTCTTATGTTGTTGGAGTGGTAAGCAGATTCTCTAATAAGCCTTGCCAAACTCATTGGAAGGCAAGCATGCAAATACTCTACTATGTGAAAGGAACCACTAATTATGGTATTATTTATGGAGAAGGATAATCTCTCGTTAGATATTGTGATTCAGACTGGGTAGAAGATATTGATACTAGAAAATTAGTTTTTGGATATTGCCTTTCTTTAGGATCAGGGATTTTCTCTTGGATTAGTAAGAAGCAACCGACTGTAGCATTATCTTCTACTGAAGTTGAGTGCAAAGCTTCACCTGTTGTAGCATGTGAAGTAGTATGGTTGAGGAGGATCCTATGGCACATATGAATACAAGGACATGAGGCTATAGAGTTGAAGTGTGACAACCAAAGTTGAATGGCCATCGCCAAGAATCCTATTTTTCATGTACATACCAAGCATATAGAAGTTCAGTGATTGAGGATGGGGTCATGGAAATACGCTACTGTCCAAATGAAGAAAATGGAGAAGACATCTTCACCAAGGCTCTTGGGAGAGAGCAACTTCATCACACTTTTCAAAGCTTGGCATTCGACCAAGGAGGCAGTTCACCATAGGGTGGACATTGAGGGGGGGTGTTAGATACACTCAATACTCCATGCTCAAGTGAACACAAATGATCCATGATGCTCTAAGTTGTAAGGCCCCCATTGTTTCTTTAGGAGGAGGGATTTTCTCTTGGATCAGTAAGAAGCAACCGACTGTAGCATTATCTTCTATTGAAGATGAGTGCAAAGCTTCATGTGTTGCAGCATGTGAAGTAGTATGGTTGAGGAGGATCCTATGGCACATATGCATAGAAGGACGTGAGGCTACAGAGTTGAAGTGCAACAACCAAAGTTGCATGGCCATCGCCAAGAATCCTATTTTAATGCATGCACCAAGCACATAGAAGTTCAATATCACTATGTGCGTGAGTTGATTGAGGATGGGGTCATGGAAATAAGCTATTGTCCAACCGAAGAAAATGGAGAAGACATCTTCACCAAGGCTCTTGGGAGAGAGAAACTTCATCAAACTTTCCAAAGCTTGGCATTCGACCAAGGAGGCACTTCACCATAGGGTGGACATTGAGGGAGGGTGTTAGATATGCTCAATACTCCATGCTCAAGTGACCACAAATGTTCCATGGTGCTCTAAGTTGTAAGTTCCCATTATGAGGAGAAGCCATTGTGAGAGCCCGGACATTTATGGAACCCTAACTTCCAAGTTAGATGAGGTCTATGTGTGATTGTTGATGGTAATAAATGATCTTTGTGAGCCTACCCATTAGGTTAGGTATAACATAAACTTCTTGGCCATTGGTTTTCCATTCAAGGTGAAAATAAAGGCTTTGTGGTGCCGCACGATTTCCCCATAGAACCTTAATGGGGGGAGTGCAAAGAGGGGCTTGCCCCCTTTTGCAGGGTCCGGGTGCCTATCCTCTCAGCCTGTAGAACCAAGATGGTAGGAATTTTGGTTGTGGAGATATGTGAGATTTTATATTTTTCCAACTATTTTGTATCTCTCAACTACATTTATCTATATGGACTCCCCTTGTAAAAGCTATATAAGTGTGGCCCATGTTGAGCTTTACAAAGCATTGCGCATTAGTAAGCCCTTAATCTAGATTTTTTCTAGATCACCATCTAAGCTCCATAATGGGAGCACACAGGTGGAGAGCACCATTTTTGTAACTGCATTATGCTTGGCAATGTGAGAATTTGAGTTCTCTGTCTCTTAGTTTGCGTCTATCTTTGTTTGTGTTTTTCTCTCAACTCTATCTATTAGTCTATTCCATTGTGATGTTATTTTCTTACATAAAGTCCATCTTGTTCTTTTCTTCTCGGGGAGTTTATGGCCCCGTTGTAGACACTGGATGAAATTTGCATCAAATCTGACTCTCTTACCTGCAAAGGGAGTGTTTAGTTGAATCTTTGAGGAATTGGATTTTTTTTTTCACCATTGAAAACCTGCTGGTTCATTCCTCTCCAAATTATATACAATATTATGATCCTAATTTTGTTCCAAAGGAAAATTTATGTAAAAGAGTTTACTTCTAATAATATATCATTCCATTGTTACTTTTTTTTTCATGTAAGCCATCTATCATAAAGCCAAAGCTAGTAAAGTTTGGCATGATTGCACTCAACGAGTAGATATACCAGAGTTTCTTCTTGTTTGCAGAATGGGCAAATAGTTTGAGTTGGTTGGATTTGATTTAGCTTCTTGTCAAACCAAATACCTTCATATAGTAAGAGCCAAGCAAAAACCGATTCGTTGTGGCTAAACGATAAAAAACAAATGTCACAAAGACTGTATTTCCATTGTTGCCAAGACCAATTGATGCGCTAGGTTTTATTAAGCTTTGCATTAAGGGTTGGTCTGGAGGCCTATGAAGCAAGGGCAAAAGAGACGATTTTTTGATATTCATCAAGGAGTGTAGCCAAAGTTCTAGAGGTACTTTCTTGAGCTTAATTCTCATAGAGGATATAGTAAGCTCTTTGTGAGATATTCCTTTCTTAATAGAGTGAGTTGAAGTCCAAGAGCGATTGCTTTTCATTCCAAATATCTTTATGAGTGGTGATTCCACACCTCATGATTTTGTGTCTTGCTTGGAAGAAACTTTTGTTAAGGGTGGATGTTGAGAATGATACTAGATAATATTGTCCTCAATATTCCCCATCTTCACTTGGGATATCTAGTCTATCTTCTAAGAATCCTCCATGCAATGAGGGATCTCTTAAAAAAAATGGGGCTTTGAAGTGGAAATCTTGATTGTTATAGGAGATGGTATAGAGATTAAAGCCTGAACAAGCAAAAAAATCTATAAGGAAGATTTGCAAAAGTTAATGCTTAAACAAACATGTCTATAAGTCATTTTGACAGATAATGAACTGTACATCTGTCATCAACAAATTTCACAACCAAGCTAATCTTGACTAATGCAGAAACTGATAACAGATTCTTCTTGATCCTTGGCACAAATAAATCATCTAACAAAGTGAAAGAACTACCATCAACAGTAGTCAGAATGATCTTACCAACTCCCATGATAGGATAAGACGAGTTGTTGGCACATTTGACAGTATTCCCTGTAGGGGTAGGCTCGAGTGAAGAGAAGAAACTGTGATGTGAGGTAATATATTTGGTCGCCCCACTATCAAAGTACGAAACATCTGAGTCTACTGCAGACATGCACTGCTCATGAGAAGATGGCAAAATTGCAAACAGTAGTAAATGCCCATTCTTCTTCCTGCACAAGATTAGCAGACTCTGTTTTCGGTGTAGAGGCCTCTGCAACAACCATTCTATCCTCCTTTTTCTTTGCCTTTTTTACAACCAATTTTGCACAATTCTTTATGATATGATCATTCCCTTTATAGTACTCGCAAAACAATTTCTACTTTTCTGATTTCTTCTCATTTTTATCTTTCTTCTTAGAATGTGAAGCATTTGCAGATTTCTGCTTACTAGTAGAAGAGCTCCATTTTCCTTTGCCCTTCTGACTAGCAAGGAAAGCTTGTTTCTTTGTTGACATGTAGGGAAATCTCTAGCAAAGTGCCCTTGTTTGTGATAGACAAACATCATTTAGGGAGATTCTTATACACAAATTTCTGCACGTGGTCAACTCTACGAGAATCATCTGTGAGCTCTATCTTTGACTAAAGTTTATTCTCCATGTCTATTTTAACTAGAACTTTGGGGTTCCATCTTGGGTTGATAAGTGGGGCTTCATGACGATCACAAAAGTGCCAAGGGAGCCAACAATACCAACTAGACTGTGACTCCATCTTAGTGGAAGATTGGGAAACTCGATCCAAATAGGAAGTTTTTCTGGTTTATCAATGGGGGGATTGAAGGCAAGGTACCATTTGAAGAAAACTATAGGCGTGTCTTTGATCAACCACACGGGTTGCTTTAGCACAAGGTCAACTTGTGCTGCATTGTCAAAGAAAAAGAAAAAATACACATTAGCTTGGTATTGAATTTGCTGAGTCAGTAGGTCAAAAGCTCCAAATGAGCTCTTGAGCCAAGCATGCAAAAATTCAAGAGGAGGTCTTGGACCTTGGAAAAGTTTGACGACGATGGTTTCCTATAAAAACCTTATTGCATCATCCATTTCTTGTTTGGGATAATAGAATTGTTTCCTAGTATTAGTCTTATCTAAGTCTTCTTGGGATTGTTGAGTCTCCCTATGTAACTATTTTTTGCTAGAGTTTCCAATGACTGTGGGTGACTGAGGATCAAACCCTGTGGAATGTTCTCTTTGTCTTGGGGATGACAATCCAACTTCTTCCATATCCCTAGGAATTTTGGTTGTGTGTGTTCCGTTTTGATACACATAGGTTTTTTTAAGTGAAAGAGTAAAGAAAGTATGGAATGTTGAATTTTGGAGTTTATTTTATTGAGATTTTATTGTGCTTTGTGTTTTGATATAGCATATGAAGGTTCATGAGGGCTTGGATTTATTCGGATGTATTTGGATACAAATAAGAGAGATTATTTTTTTTGTATATTTTGTAAATAAAAAACTCACATAGAGGGTTCTTTCTAGAAAGTCATAAAAATGAGACAAGGATCGATGTAGAATGCAATTTTTGTAAATAAAAGCTAAGGTTCTCCATAAAAGTGAGCAACTTTTTACTCACATGCATGCTTTTCGAAGAGGTGGCCCTCATTACAACCTCTTATTTGGATGTAATAGAAAAGTATAAATACATGCACTTTGGAGACTCATCCAATAGAATGCTAAGGGAGATTGCACCCAATACTTTGTAGTGCGTTGTCTACTGTGCATCTCTATTTCTGTGTGTTTTCAGGTTTCGTACTCTTTATGTATGCATCTCCATAAGATTTTTCAACAATAAAAACATTGTTATCAAGTACAGAAGGAGTTTTACCTACCAGGGGAAGGTTGGACGAAACAATCCTATTGCACGATGCCATCTTTTGTGATGCCACTCTTCAAGGATAGGTTTTTCTTTCTACACCTATATCGAGCTCACATTCAATGGTTTTTTGTTCTTCTTCCCAACAATTGGCATTGAGAGACAATCCTATTGCACGATGCCATCTTTTGTGATGCCACTCTTCAAGGATAGGTTTTTCTTTCTACACCTATATCGAGCTCACATTCAATGGTTTTTTGTTCTTCTTCCCAACAATTGGCATTGAGAGACAATCCTATTGCACGATGCCATCTTTTGTGATGCCACTCTTCAAGGATAGGTTTTACTTTCTACACCTATATCGAGCTCACATTCAATGGTTTTTTGTTCTTCTTCCCAACAATTGGCATATTAACCTCTCAGAGGCTGGGGTGATAGCCTCATGACCCCTGGGAGCTTTGGAGGATGCGCCAAACAATAAACACGCAATGCAAGACATTACCCAAGGCTACAACATGTAATGACCATGTAGTGAACTCTACAACATTCCCAAGGAGCCATGAAGCTTGCATGTGACGCCCTAACCCTCATGTTTCCAAAATTCAAGGTTTTACTCTAGCGAGATGTCAAAAACGTAGAATGAAAACATTATGCCAATAATATTGACAATTCCTTAATGTTAGTCGTGAAGTGGTGGAAGAAAGCAATACAACTTTTTTGTCCACATTGAATGAATTAATCAACATCACGCTTTCATTTGGAAATGAAAATTTTACATCTACAATTCATAAAGTCATTCTCCCTCAAGGACATGACATGTCCTTTTGATCCAATGAACAAGAGCCAAATCGTTTGTTCCATTCTCTACTTTGATGAATAATGCCCTTATATTGTGTGTTCTTTTATTTCCTTCTTTTTTTTTGAAAGTTCAATCTTAAGGTTTATCCTCTCTATAATCTTGAAGTTTGGAAGAACAAACTTACAAACTCAAAAGATCCCTTTATTTCATTTCATAGTCTTTTGATTCCTTTCCCACTTCCATTTTGAAACTTCCAACGAAAAAACCTCATCCATAAAAAATAGGTCCAATCTTATATGTGCATGTAAAAGATAGAATAATGATGCAACTATCACAATTGCCTTGTGTTCGATCTCAATAACTATAGAATAATGATGCAACTA
>CM035412.1:200165336-200305336 GCA_020310875.1 Ceratopteris richardii
TTCATCAAGAGAGATTTTTATTTTTTTCTTATATTTGAGGTATGAAGAATCCCTAGTATACACTTAGTGCCAAAAACACATAAAATACCTACTCTAGAAGTTAGTCCCCCTCCCCATTACATCATTACAATTTACATTGATGAGCCATACATCGTAGAACTTAAATGAATGATAAATCATGAACATCATATCTACATTGCAATTTACACCATAAATGAGATAGTGATCAATGACATTTCATTACATGAATGATGAAAAGTAAAAGATATACATGAATGTCAATAGCTGATGGCACAAAAACCATAGAACAAGTGGCAATGTCATACAAAAAAGCATAGAGTGATCACTATCAGATGACAGAGACTATAATCTAAGATGTGTAATGAATCATGAGTCATGACTCCTCAATGTCATCCATGGAGTCATCATCTATGGGATCCTCATCAAATGTACTAGCCCATGATGATGTACTATCCGACTCTGAGTGTCCAAACTGAGCTACAATCGCCGCAGCATCTGGGCCAAGATCATCTCCGCTAGAAGACGAGGCTGATAACTCCTCCCAATCATGTGCATGCTCTGTAGAAGTCCCACCGTGCTGTCCACGACCTCGGGCTCGTCCACCTCGTCTCGAATAATACTTCCGTGGTCGACTAGTAGATGACAATGATCGATCATCTACACATAGCACAATATTTTCATAAAACAATATATTAGAATTTAGAAAATAGAATATAGAATGAAAATTATTCTTATCTATATATTATAATTTGAACTTTGTACCTATGTGAGGTCTATCTTTTGGGTGAGACTACGGGTCCGACGCGCATGCCTATAAGACTCCATCGCAAGCATGGCAAAGATCTCTCTCTCTCCTCCTGAGGGATTTGAGGGATATCTTTGACAAGGCCGATATCAATAGAATCTACATTAACCTGCAATTTAAAGATTTCAAAATTATAGATGAATCATTAGAGTATACTAAATATAAATATAAATTTTAAATGCATGACTAAATGTCAAAGAATTTATTTACCTGTAAAAGAGCAATTTTATGTCCTTTAGACTCTAACAACTTGAGATTGCAATGGCAATACACTAACTTTTCAAGCTGCATTGGGCTCAATCTATTCGTCTTTTTTGTATGGAATAGAGCCCATGTGCTCCAATTCCTCTCTGCAGGTCCTGTACTACAATCTTGCGAAAGTATCCGCAAGGCAAGTTTTCTCTTCGATTCGAACATAATTAAATTATTTAAACTTGATTCTTTGTTAATAAGATGAAATATTTACTAAAAAATCACTTACCAATATAGGAGTACTAACTCCATATTTCTCCCACCATGTGACAGGAGAAAGCTGATTCTCTTGTAGTCGTGCCGTAGGCTGCCCAAAATATTTCTCCATGCTACGGAACCGCACTCTCTCATCCTCCAACTAAGACAAGAGGGCTACATCACCACCTGTCCATCCTGCGATGTACTCAATCCAGCTATCCTCAAGAATCTCGTTTGAGCATTGCTCCTCACTCCTCCACAGTGGATGAAGAATATGAGCAAAAGCATGGATTGGTTTATGAAACCAATCGCATCGACTTTGGACAACATCACATAAACCCTTCTTTCTATTAAAAGAATTAAAAAACATATGTAAGTAATTATCTAGAGACTAGACTATAATCATACAAATTACAATGATACATGTAACATCAAAAAATAAACAAGTAGAAAATTGCAATAAACTTACTCTTCCACTGAAAGTCCATCGACTCGCTGGATGCAATCTTGTATACGGTTGATGTACTTGTATACAAGGCCAAGAGTGCTACCCTCCATATCTATAATGCGGAGCACAGTGTATACAGGCTGAATAGCAGTTACCAATGTCTCTCCCTTCACCCAAAGTTCATCCTCTCCCATGACAAGAGATGAAAACTTTGTGAAGAGAGAATTCCCCGCTCTAACTTCTGATAATTGATACCATTCTTCTGAAACACATGTGCGTAAAAGACCCTTCCTCACTCTCAAGACTCTATCAACGAGTATGTACATGTAACAAAAACGGGTGAGAGAAGGTTTTTGGAAATCTAAGGGGGAGTGAGCGCAGAAAATGTTTAGCACTTTAGGGCGGCTAGTGACAAACTTCACTATAAATTTGGCTTTATCTAGGATGGTTCTTACCCATGGAATTCCCCCTATGTCTTCCATGAGTAGATCTAAGCTATGTGATGCACAAGGTGTCCATTTGATGTTAGGATACATATCCTCAACCATACACCCCATGGACACAGTTAGCCCCATTGTCGGTCACAACTTGCACCACATTTACACTCCCCACGTCCTCAATGGCTTTTTGAACATGTGAAAATATGAATTGGCCAGTAACCATTGTGCCCGGTGCATGTGCAGGTATGGCACGTAAGAACATTGTGCCCTTGCGCGAGGAGACAAGAATGTTGTAAACATTCCTCTTTCTAATGTCTGACCAGCCATCACATAGAATAGAGAAGCCATACTTTTCCCATGAGCTCCTCAATGACAACATTTCTGTCTCAACTAATGTCTTTTGTTTGGAGAGATCAGAGGTACGTAAGACTTCCCCCGATGGACCCTCCCAAGGATAACCAATCCTACTCACAGCCTTAATGGCCCTCGTCCATGCAAGTGTGTTTGCCACATTGAATGGGATACCACATTCAATGAAGAGTTTGGTTATCTCTCGGGTTGCTTCATTCATTGATTGTTTCTGTATTCCAGCCCTCATGCTACCTTTCACAAATATATTGCTCTATGGAATCTTGGGTCTAGCATCCTCAGAGATGCTCACTGAGCTAATGCTCTCAGTGCGGGGCCTTTTGGATGAACTAGGGGTATAATCAATGATATCAATGGGATTGGTTTGCTCTTCATTGCTATGTGACAATGAAGATGAACCAATTGGCATCTTACCCACCCCTTCGCTCAATTGAAGTTGAGCAGTTAGCTCCTCAACAATCCTTGGAAGAATAGAAGTGCATTTTGCAATGCCTCCACCTTTTAAGCCAATGAGATGAGCTTTGATATGAGATGCAGTGCTCGTGTAAACCCCCATGCAATACTTGCATTGCCATGTGTTCTTGCCAAGCTCTTTCACATGGTTGCGAATAACATTAGGAGTTCTTCCCATGATGATAAGACTCAAAAGATATTAGTCTAGGCTTAGGACTATACTTCTATTATCTATAACACTCAAGAACAAGGCTCAAGAGGGCAAATTGCAAGGCTCAAGATGGCTGAAAATCGAAGGCTGAATATATGTTGTGACAAGCTCTCTCTCTCTCTCTCTAAGGCTCAAACAAGGAAATCACTCGCGCGAAATCTCAAACAAGGAGGCAAACATATGATCGGCAGAAATAAAACCCCCGGCTACTTTTACGATTTTCCTGAATAAAAATTGCAGAAAACGATTTAACTTGCTACAACGTTTTTTACGATTTTTATTTTCAAAAAATCGTGCAATTTTTTTAACTAGTACATAGTACAAAGTAAAGATTTAAATCGTAGATTTAAATCAGGATTTAAATCGTTTAAATCGTGGTCATAGTACAAAGTAGAGATTTTGTTATTGTGGGCCATCATAGTACAAAGTAGAGATTTAAATCGTAGATTTAAATCGGGATTTAAATCGTTTAAATCGTAGAGACTTTTAAAAATAAAAATAAAAATCGAGGTTTTTATTCATCGTGCGATTTTGTTATTGTGGTCATAGTACAAAGTAGAGATTTAAATCGAGATTTAAATCGTTTAAATCGTTTAGATTTTAAAAAATAAAAATAAAAATCGAGGTTTTTATTCATCAAGAGATTTTTATTTTTTCTTGTATCTAAGGTATGCACAATACCTATTCAACTCATTATTCATCAAGAGATTTTTATTTTTTCTAAGTCATATGTGAGATGCCAACAAAGAGTTTATGATAACATTGCAGTCACATAAACTCTATAATGTCATTCAGCTATAGGTTGGTATAGATTCATACTGGACAGGGACTTAATTTGATGCCAAAAAATGTAAAATAGTTCTATTCAGAGAGCAAAGTGGTAATATATGATAGATTATTAGCAAGTATAGGTATCATAGTGATCAAATTTTAATTTCAAAAAGAGATCTACCATATGAAACCTAAAAAAAAAAAAAAAAAAGGAATAAAAATCGTTAAAAACGATTTAAATCGCGAATTCGATTTTTACGATTTTTATTTTAAAAAAATCGTGCGATTTTTTTTACTATGGTTGTGGTCAACCCCACTTCCAAAAATGTTGCAATAAAGTTATTTATTTTTCAAAATTTATATATAATTTTTTGGATATTTTGGGTCCTATGATATAATAAGGTGGTATATGACTATATATACCATAAAATACATCCTACATCATAAGATATATACATAATAGAGATTATCAATCTAAATTGGTCGTGAGTCATGACTCATGATTCATCATTTCATTACATGTCTTACTTAGAGTGGGTTAGTTAATATATTACCATTTGAAAGTTGAAAGTTCTAACTTCTAATATAGAACTTCTATCATGATTCATGATTCATAACATTTAACATTATAACATTTAACAAGTTACAACTGTCAACATCATTCATGATTCATACCATTTAAGTTCTAACATGTTACATCCATCAATCAACATTCAATGATCATATTATTTAACATCTGTCATGTCACATGAATCATGATACATCATGAACTATAAGATTTAACATCAATAATCATAACCTCATCATCTTGATTGTAATAACAATGATCATAACATTTAACACCTTTGACATGACTTTTTAAGTTTCTAACTTTTAACATTAAACACGATGATTCATAACATAACACTTAACAATGTAACATTGTGCATGAATGATGAATCATGATACACCATACATGTCACATGGTCATAATACATATCAACATTGATATATCAAAATAAAACATAGAGAATCACTATGACAAATGATAAATCATACGAGTCATGACTCATGGCATTAATCATAAGTGGCAACTGGTAAATATGAAGTCACAAGTGAGTGAGTCGTGACAAGTGTCCACTGTCATCATAATAGTAAATACATATCATGAAATATCAAATGTTAATGCCAAAGACTCAAATGCCACTAATCAAACTCTCTCACTCTTACATGGTGTCAAATGACAAATCATCACTCTCATCATCATCATCATCATCCTCCTCCCTAGCAGTAGTGGTATGTGGGCTGCATGGTGCAACTAGTGGATGCACCATCATTAGCACAAGGTCCTATGCATCTGTGAGATGATTTGGTATCATGATGAGATAAGGTTAACTCATGGTACAACAAGTATACAAGTCAAGACCCTCTAGAGGGGTATCTGGACTCTCCCTCACTTTCTCAATATTTACTACATCCAGGTTGTCCTCCCTCACATCTCCTGTATGGGTTCCTCTCTCCAAGATACACAAGTTGTAGTGGCAATAAACTAACCACTCCAATTGTGCTGTAGATAATCTGTTCCTCCTCTTTGTATGGAAGAGGGCCCATGTGCTCCAATTCCTTTCACAATGACTTACACTGCGGTCTTGTGAAAGGATATAATAGCTAACTCTCTTTGCATATCATATAACATAACTCAAAAAATAATTAGTACATAAATTATAATACATATTTAGCACGTCATACTGAAGACTTCTCACTTAGCACTTACCAACTGAGGAGCGTTGATACCGTACATCTCCCACCACGATACAGGCCGCAACTAAGAAGATCTCAAGCAAGCCGTATCCTTTCCAAAATGGCCACCACCATTTCGGAATACCAAGAGCTGTCTCTCCAACGGAAGTCTCAACTCTACATCGACTAGATAAAGCCTATATAAAAATATGTGTTCCATGCACTTAATGAAAGAGGCCGCGGAGAGCTACGTCGTGGTGTGCTCAGTTGCTCCAAACGCAAAGGGAGTGGGCTGCTGCGTGAGGAGAGAGAAAGTAGAGAGAGAAACCTGCACAGAAATTTGGAGAAGAAGATGGAGAAGCTAAAGTTGAAGAAGTCCCAATCAAGTTATGAGAGATTTGGGACCAAGTCTTATTGATAAGTGACTTTTAGGTCATTTGGGAATGTTCACACATGGCCAATGACCAAAAGTCATAAAAATAATGTAAATGCCTATAACTCCCCAATTCGGGGTCCAAAAAATATAACAAAAATATGTCTGGAAAGCTCTCGAAGAGAGTTTTCACATGGAAGGGTCAAAATATAAAAAGGAGAGTCCTTGGGGCCTTTATCCCCAACACTCAAGAGCTCCTGATCCACGATGGACTTCTGAGATCTCCATAAGGGATGCAATAAGTGTGCCATCCCATGGATCGGGCGATGAATCCAATCCGTTGATCCCTCCACACAACTTTAAGATGCTCAATCCTAGAGACAAAAAAATTATAAAATTTTAGAGACTAATTTTTAAGATAATATGAGCTTTAAGTGTCAAAATGTCAAAGTAACAAGTAGTAACTTAATAAATACATGTTCAATATCAAATGTAGGCAATGTGAAAGGGACTCGCGAACTCGATTCATGAACTCATTGATGAGTCCTAGTGTACTCCCTTCCATATCAACTATGCGAAGAACAAAATATAATGGATGTATGGCACCCACAAGTGCCTCTACATCCCTCCAAAAAGAATATGACAAACACGTAATCCGTAGAAATTCTGCTTTGGGGGTAGTGTTTCCATCCCAGGTAGTCCACTCTGAAGATACAAAAGTATGCATCAAAGCTTGCCGCACCCGAAGTAGTCTCTCCATCACTATGCACATGTAAGCGAATCGGGTCTTTGTAGGCTTTAACATATCCAACTCACGGAATGATCTGAAAATAGCTAATAGTTTTGATCTCTTTGCGAACAAAGAGACCACTTATGGCATGTGGAAAAAATAGAATGAATCAAAGGGATATTTCCAAGATCCTCTATCTAAAGATCAATGCTATATGTGACACATGGGGTCCACGTAATGGAGGGAAACTCTGTCTCTAACAATCTGCCCATGGCCACGGAGTTACTCCCATTGTCGGTAATGACATGCACAACATTCTTTTGACCGAACATCCAAAATAACTTGGTGAATATGGCCATATACAAACTCACCTGTGAGACAAAGAAATTACACTAAATCGGCCATAGATGAAAAGACTTTAGTATTTACATATTACATAGTAGATGCATGGCACATGCAACATGCATGATGCATGGCACATGTTACATGGCACATGTGACATGCATACTATATACAATACAATATACATGCATTGTGCATGTGCCATGTACATACATAATACATTTATATGGCATTATGCAAATCATATATGGCATATGCACATTACAAATGCATATCTTGGAATTGAAATTTGAAGTTTCAGCTATACATACATGTCATTGTAGTCTGTAAGTCCAGCTTGTGATTGCATCAATGGTGGGAAGGAACATAGTGCCTTTATAACAATGCACTAGTATGTTATATACATTCCTTTGTCCATCTATCGCACATAATAATGCATTCATATTTCTCCCATGTGCCCTTCATGAGCTCTAACTTTTTCTCCACTATATCCTTTGTTTTGCGTAGCTCACTAGTCCTCAACTCCTCATATGAAGGACCGCTCCATCAATATCCCAATGTGCTCACTCACTCCATGGCTTCCTTCCATGCGGGTGTGTGTGCAACATTGAAAGAGAGGCCACATTGTATGAAAAGCTTTATTATACCTTGTTTAGCCTCAAGCTTATGCTATCTCTGGAAACCTTCATGTATGGATGCCGAAGAAAGTGATCCTCGATCCACCTTCATCGATGGCTGAGAGTCATCCTCAAGATGGATGGTATCATCTCGATGTTCATCATTCCCTCCACTAGAAGATCCCCTATGACTCTGTTGTGCTCGAGCATCATGTGGATGAGGATCACATGAGCTGACAGAGGTGGATGTTGGTCAAGAGCTCTGTGGATACTTTTTGGCTTCCTTTTTAGCTACCCATTCAAGGAGCTAATCCTTGATGTAAGCTTGCATAGGCTGCTTGCATGCTGCAATGCCCAAGCCACTAAATTTGGCAAGGTGGGCTTTGATACAATCTTCCCCACTTCCCCTTTCGTAACCTTATAGGTTACATGTCCATCTCTTACTCCCACCCGATCCAAACTTGCCTTGGCTAGACACATACTTTCAACAATTTTGCTTTGGTTTAGGCATGGTGAATGACAATGTTGAAACTTGAGTCTTGAATGTGTAAGAACTAAGTTCTAACTCTCTCTCTCTCTCTCTCTCTCTCTCTCGCTTGAGGGCTCAGAACTGCTTACGGCACAAGGGAGAGTTTAGGGTGGAAGGGCTTAGAAAATGTGTGAAATGCCCTCATGTGTGAGTTCGTTTCGGGCTCAAGGGGGAGTGCAAAAAGATTTGTTAAGACAGAGATGTTGTCATTAAGGAGTTCATGGGAAAAGTATGGCTTCTCTATTCTATGTGATGGCTGGTCAGACATGGCGAAGAGGAATGTTTACAACATTCTTGTTTCTTCATGCAAGGGAACAATGTTCTTACGTGCGATACCTGCACATGCACCTGGCAGAGTGGTTACCAGACAATTTATTATTTTCCATGTGCAAAAAGCCATTGAGGATGCGGGGAGTGAAAATGTGGTGCAAGTTGTGATCGATAATGGGTAACTGTGTGGCCATGGGGTGTATGGTCGAGGATATGTATCCCAAAATCAAATAGATACCTTGTGCATCACATAGCTTAGATCTATTCATGGAAGGCATAGGGGGAATTCCATGGATAAGGGCCACCCTAGATAAAACCAAATTTATAGTGAAGTTTGTCAGTAGCCGCCAAAAAGTCCTAAACATTTGCAGTTTGTCACATAGCTTAGATCTATTCATGGAAGACATACGGGGAATTCCATGGATAAGGGCCATCCTAGATAAAACCAAATTTATAGTGAAGTTTGTCAGTAGCCGCCCAAAAGTCCTAAACATTTGCCTTGCTCTCTCCTCCTTAGATTTCCAAAAAGCTTCTCTCACCTGTTTTGGTTACATGTACATAGTCGTTGATAGAGTCTTAAGAGGGAGGAAGGGTCTTTTACACACATGTGTTTCAGAAGAATGGTATGAATTATTGGAAGTCAAAGCAGGGAATTCTCTCTTCACAAAGTTTTTATCACTCGTCATGGAAGAGGATGATCTTTGGATGAAATGAGAGATATTGGTAGCTTCCATCAAGCCTATATACACTGTGCTTCACATTACAGATATGGAGGGTAGCACTATTGGCCTTGTATACGAGTACATCAACCGTATACAAGATTGCATCCAGCAAGTTGGACTTTTAGAGAGAGAGTAAATTTATTGCAATTTGCTACGTGTTTAATTTTTTATGTTACATATATCATGAATCATGATTCATATATGACATATGATGTATGAATCATGATTATTGATAGTTGCTACATATGTTTTTTAATTCTTTTATGTGACACTGTCCAAAATCGATGGGATTGGTTTCATAAACCAATTCATGGAGTTGCTCATATTCTTCATCCACCGTGGAGGAATGAGGAGCAATGAACTAATGAGATTCTTGAGGATAGCTAGATTGAGTACATTGCAAGATGGAGAGATGGCGATGTAGCCCTCTTGTCTCGGTTGGAGGATGAGAAAGTGCGGGTCCGTAGCATGGAGAAATATTTTGGATAGCTTAGGACCGGACTACGAGAGAATCAACTTTCTCCTGTCACATGGTAGGAGAAATATGGTGTCACATGGTGGGAGAAATATGGAGTTAGTACTCCTTTATTGGTGAGTGATTTTTTAATAAATATTTCATTTCATTATCAAAGTTCAAGTCTAATTAATTTGATTATGTGCGAATCATAGAGAAAACTTTCCTTGCACATACTTTTGCAAGATTGTAGAACAGGACCTACAGAGAGGAATTGGAGCACAAGGGCTCTATCCGCACAAAAAAGAGGAATAGATTGAGTCTAGCGTAACTTGAAAAGTTAGTGTATTGCCATTGCAATCTCAAGTTGCTAGAGACTAAATGACATAACATTGCTCCTTTACAGAGAAATAAGTTCTTTGATATTTAGTCACGCATTTAAAATTTATATTTGTATTTAGTAAATTCTAATCTATAATTTTGGAAATTTTAAATTGCATGTTAATGTAGATTCTATTGATATCCTCCTTGTCAAAGATATCCCTTAAATCCCTTAGGAGGACAGAGAGATCATTGCCATGCTTGCGATGGGGTCCGATAGAAATGTGCATGAGACCCGTAGTTGCACCCGAAGGGATAGACCTCACATAGGTACAAAGTTTAAGTTATAATATATAGATAAGAATATCTTTCATTCTACATTCTATTTTCTAAATTCTAATATATTGTTTTATGAAAATATTGTGTTATGTATAGATGATCTATCATTGCTATCTACTAGTCAACCACGTAAGTATTATTCGAGACGAGGTGGACGAGCCTGAGGTCGTGGACAGCATAGTGGGACATCTAGTGTTCATGATATTAGTGGCCCTAGGACTTCTACAGTGCATGCATATGATTGGGAGGAGTTATCGCTTCATCTTCTAGCAGAAACGATCTTGGCCGAGATGCATCAGCAATTGCAACTCAGTTTGGACATTCAAAGTCGGATACTACATTGTCATGAGCTTGTACATTTGATGAGGATCCCATAGATGATTACTCCATGGATGACATTAGGAAGTCATGATTCGTCTTAGATTATAGTATATGCTGTTTTGTATGACATCGCCACTTGTTCTATGGTTTTTGTGCCAAGCTATTGACATTCATGTATATCTTTTACTTTTCATGTAATGAAATGTCATTGATCACTATCTCATTTATGGTGTAAATTGCAATGTGGATATGATGTTCATGATTTATCATTCATTTAAGTTCTATGATGTATGGTATCATGTCACATGGGAGATGTGTGATATGTCACTATGATTGTGGCTCATCCATGTAAATTTAATGATGTAATAGGGGGAGGGGTTCTAGAGTAGGTATTTTATGTGCTTTTGGCACTAAATGTATACATGAGTTGAATAGGGATTGTGCATACCTCAAATATAAGAAAACAAAAAATTTATTTCTCTCTTGATGAATAAAAACCTTGATTTTTATTTTTATTTTTAAAAACCTCTACGATTGAAAGATTTAAATCCCGATTTAAATCTACGATTTAAATCTCTGCTTTGTACTATGGTCGCACTCTTTGTGTCTCTGCCTTCTCGAGTGTGAGCCCTATGTCTTCGGAAGGCCGGTCCATCTCATGTGGCTAAGCTCGCTGAAAGAACTGAGTAATAGTCTACTGGTGCTCATCCGTGTCTGATGTGTTGGCTGTAGCATCTTCTCTCGTCTCTCATACGCCGTTGTGATGAAGCGTCCCATCATCTGCTGGTCTCATGTGGTCATGCACAGTTGCAGTGACTCCTCAATCTGTGCTCGTAGGTCTATGTATGCTGGGCATCTTGTGATCAAGTGCTCCTCGCTCTCTATCTCATAACTCGAAGCTTCCCAATGATGACACGGATGTGGTGTGGTAGATATGTCTACATGTAGCACGAAGTCTCAATGAAGCCATGATTTGAGATATGTAAGAGATGTTCACGATAGTAGAGCATTTTCGATGGCAATGTATCCGTCGGGGTGACCCATGCCCTCTGTATGTATGTATGCCATATCTCCTTAGGAATGATCCTATTCCTCTCTTGATGGGAGAGTGAGTAGGTGGGGGCCTTGGAGTCATACTGTATTGGTGGTAGTGTGTCTATGTCAAGTCCATGGTGGGCCAACGAATCTCGTGTTTGTGCATACCATGAGGTGTCTCCTGCGAGCACCATGTCACGTGATGCCTGGAAAGCTATGTAAGTGAAGCGCTCTGTATCCATGCTCTGGATCCTATGCAATAAGCATGCTATATGGAAGAGTGCCTTTACTAGCATCGGTGGTGCTGCAAGCTCTGCCATGAAGATATCATGGGGTATCAAGGGTTTGCTACGGATGAGTATGGCAATCATGAGAACCTACGGTCTCTCTACTGCTGGCCATACTGATGCGGTTAATCCAAGTCCCCATATGGCAGCTCCATACATGAGTGTCGGGGTAACCAAAGTGTTGAAGAGCCACCCCTTTGTGCGGGGCTTTTGAAAATAGGCATGGTGGCATTGTCTCTCGAGCAAAGCTAATGCTGCATATCCTCGTGTGATGCGATTTCGGGCTGCCGGAGACATGAAGAAAACCCCATAGGCTTCTGTGAATGTCATGCCGAGGTAGACATATGATCCGACTACCTCGATGGGTCTGAGAAAACTAAGTCTCCGCATTTGTGCTGATGTATGGAAGATCAAAACCTTAGTTTTACCAAGGTTCATTGATAACCCTCTACGTGTGTGGGGGAGAGAGAGAGAGAGAGAGAGAGAGAGAGAGAGAGAGAGAGAGAGAGAGAGAGAGAGAGAGAGAGAGAGAGAGAGAGAGAGAGAGAGAGAGAGAGAGAGAGAGAGAGAGAGGAGAGAGAGAGAGAGAGAGAGAGAGAGAGAGAGAGAGAGAGAGAGAGAGAGAGAGAGAGAGAGAGAGAGGGGGAGGGAGGGAGGGAGGGAGGGAGGGAGGGAGGGGGGGGGGGGGGGGGGGGGGGGGGGGGAGGGAGGGAGGGAGGGAGGGAGGGGGGGGGGGGGGAGGGGGGGGAGGGAGGGAAAGAAAGAAAGAAAGAAAGAAAAGAAAGAAAGAAAGTTTTTTTTAACATCTATGGAAGGCCAAAGCCAGCTTATGGGGGATAAAGTAGTGGTGCGTGGGGAAGAGTGGCTCTGACTTTGCAGATAATGGCCACCTAATACAGGGGGACCCATGGGGAGTGAATATGTATATCCTAACTTCTGATGATTGGAGAGTATGTGGTACATCGGTGGCGGTTTGAGTGCCTCCTAAAGGAAGGCTGCCCAAATGGTGGTGGTGCGCATGTGCTCCATCAATGTGGTCATGAGCTACCTTGATGCGTGAGATATCCTCTTGGTATAGTCGTGGTGGTCTGTATCCAACTATATGTGGTCGGCGTTACACTCTCTGTGCCGTTGACTGCTGGAGCGTGAGTCCTATGCCTCTCGGAGGCGGGCCCATCTGATGTGACCCATCTTGCTGAAAGAACTGAGTAATGGTCTGCTGGGTACTCATCTGGGTCTGATGTGTGGGCTATAGTTTCTTCTCTCCGCTTTCATATGCTGCCATGAGGAAGCACCTGAACCTCCGCTGGTCCCGCTATCCATTTATATTTCAAAGAGTGGAGTCCTAAGCAGAGCATTGTCTTTGAATCTAAATCATTCCACCATGTATTTAATGCTTGAATCTGGGACAGCTTTTGGTTTTTGTAAAAGTGGCAGAATTTCTATTGATGAAATTGAGACAACCTCATCTTTTACTTGACAGTCGCAAAAGTTAAACATCTCTAAAGGACACACACAATCAAATTCAAATGTCGCTTCATCTCAACATATGGCAATCAAGAAGATTAAATTCATGTGCAGCTCTGGAGGAAAGATTCTGCCTCGGCCTTCTGACATGAAACTCAGATATGTTGGAGGAGAGACACGAATGGTGTCTTTCCCCCGTCACATTCAATATGAAGATTTCTATACCAAAATGATGGAACTTTATGGTCCAGACATCATTATCAAGTATCAACTGCCGCAGGAGGATCTTGATGCACTTGTTTCTGTTTCGTCTGATGAGGATCTTGAAAACATGTTGGAGGAGTGTGATAGGTTGAGCGTTAATGAAGGATCATTGAAACTGAGAGTTTTTGTCTTCCTTTCATCTGAGGTGGATGGCCATGAGGTTGAAGATGATATTAAGTTTAAAAGTACTGAGCGGAAATTTGTTGATGCTATTAATTGTGTCTCAAGTGATGCATTGCCTGCACACAGTGCTGCAAAACTCTGTACGAATTCAGATAGTTTCAATGATGCTTATAGAGCATGGAATGGTATTCAATCTCAAGATCAGGGATCACTTTCCTCAAAGAATCCTTATTCTGATGGTTTATTTTCTGAAACTTATCTATCTCCTATAGAGAGTCATGCATATGAAAATGTTGCTTGTGGTCAATTTCAAAATACAACCTTGCCATTAGGACATTCTCTTTTTATGGGACAACCAGTCAATTTGAGGACATCCCCTGTTAGCAGTTTGCCCTGCAATGAATTGGATAGTGGAGGGTGGAAAGATTCTGATAGCTTTTATGGACAAGGAGCTGGCCACACAGATAATGACATGAATTGGACCACTACCTCAAACATCCATATGCACAAACCAAACCACATGAAGAAAGATGAAATACTTGTATCACAATTATTTGGAGAACAGAGCAGGGAAAAGAGTGAAGTTATGCACTCTGCACAAGAAGTTGCAACTTACAATAGGGAACCAGAGAAAGCCTCCACGGTAGAGAGTATTTTCAAGCCTTTGAAAAATGCAGGAATTGAAGACTTCCCTTTTACCGGATTGGAATCAGTTGATAGTTTAGAAACAACTGTCACCCAGTCATATGACAATCAACTTGAATTATCTCCTGGTGCTCTTTTGCAGAAACAGCTAATGAGTTCCCCTTCAGTAATCGCCACTTCACAGAAACAAGTTCATCCTGATTGGTCTTCAGAGCAAGATGCCGACAGAAATTTCTCACTCTTGAGGACAGAGAATCAGCAGCAGGCTTTTCTTGATCATGCAGATCAATGGGAAAGGTTTCCTCCCTGTGAATCTCCATTTGTATTGGGTGAAGACGGTGAACTGCTTTGTCATAATCAATATTCTGGGACTGCCCAGGCACCTCTGGTTACAAGAGAAAGTTCAACCACGGGTTTCCCTGCTTCATCCCCCTGTTCTACTTCACACTGGGAACTTCAGTACAAAAGAAAGCCGGAATTGGAAGAGGAATTTAGGGTACCTGTGGCTAGGCTATCAACTGTTGATAGTGCAGCTGTTACTGCTTCTGCCCAAGTTTCTACAAGTGGTACTCCCTTTCCAGCAGTCACCAGAGAAAAAGTGCAGTCAAATGTGGCAAGCATTCCAGATCGAAGATTGGCACAAGAAATTAGCAGTTCCAATTTGAACATTGCAGCTGTAGATTCATATTCATTCTCTTCTTCACATAGGATGGATCAAGGTGGTACAATGAAGATTGGTCAGTCTGCAAGAAAGCCTTCAGATATTTCCTCAGATCCGGCTGAATTTGTTTCCTGTGAAGAAAGAATAATGCAGCCATTAGCGATTGGAAATGATGATGATGGGGATTGTTTTCTTCCTTCAGCCACAGGTAAACCAGGGTTTCCCTTGGTTGATGAGGGCTGCTTGCAGAATCAACTCAATGATGATGTTATTAATCAGCATGAAAATAAGAGCTTCAACAGATTCTCAAATTTGAACGAGACTGCACATTTAGGAAATGTGCCCAATGTAGACCTGCTCTCAGATTTGCTCAGTTCATGTCAATTGACTGAGTGTGTAGCAGCATCTAGTTCGATGTCTGGAATTCATAACTCCAAATCAGTGGACTTCCTCAATGATGAGTTGCGTCAGAAGGAACAGGTTGATTCGATTGCCAGGACTAGAGAAGATCCTCTGTTCAGAGGGAGTGAAGAGCTGGTTTTCCCCTTGACTCTTCATGGGAACTCTCATCTTCAAAGTTTTGACAAAAGCTTAAATTATCTTCCATCAAATGAGCAGTTTGACAGTGTTCTGGTATCATCATTTTCAAGTGATTTTGAGAATAAAACTAGTAATTTTCCAGAAGCAAGCATCCAAAACCAAGGGAATGTCAATAATCCAGTTCCTATTGGTACTCGAGTTCCTACCTTCACATCGTTGATTGAAACTTGGGAAGCATCTTTGCTGCAAGATGAAGATAATCAGAACCATGTAATGCAACAAGGCATGTTATGTGACCAAGCTCAAGAGCAGGTTGGTGGAAGACCCATGTTTGACAAAGAAGCTGGGCTTGAGGTGAGTATATTTGCCATAATTCACTGAACAATAGTTTCTTTCTACTACACATGATGTGTATGTGTGCTTTTGAACTATCGACCATGAAAAGGAACCCGGAGCTGAGCTTGAAGAGGAGCTTCAGTGTTTTGATTATGGGCCCATGAATGCTGCAGCTATAGCAGAGCAGGAAGCCAAATCGCGTGGTTTACAGGTAATTGGTTGTATGGACAGTGAATCTTGCTATACAATGTTAAGATCTAGAGAACATCTGAATATTGATTTACAAAACAGTCTTTTGTGTGCTTTAGATAATACGGAACTGTGATTTAGAGGAGCTGCGTGAGTTAGGATCCGGCACATTTGGCACTGTCTACCATGGAAAGTGGAGGGGTACAGATGTTGCAATTAAACGTATCAAAGCAAGCTGCTTTAATGGCCGTGAAGCTGAGAAAGACCGTCTTGTGTGTATTTTTCAGCTTGAAATGATATATTTTACATTTTGACATTGACACAACAACTAAGGAATGTTCCCTGTTTTAACTGCATGCCATGACTTAGCCATGTAGGTGGCTGATTTTTGGCGTGAAGCATATATACTTGGACAGCTACATCATCCAAATGTTGTTGCCTTCTATGGGGTTGTACCTGATGGGCCTGGTGGAACTTTAGCGACCGTTACAGAGTATATGGTGAATGGATCTTTAAAACAAGTGTTGCAGAATAAAGATAGGCACGTTGTGCTCATTGAAGACCATTTAACTTCTTGATCATGTTATTCTTTAGTGTTCCTTAAGGTTAAAATGCTTGATGCAGAACATTAGACCGGCGAAAGAGACTTCTAATAGCCATGGATGCAGCTTTTGGAATGGAATATTTGCACGGAAAGAATGTTGTTCATTTTGACATAAAGTGTGAAAATCTGTTAGTAAATCTGAAGGATGCACAAAGACCCATTTGTAAGGTTAGTGTGAATCCATGCATTTTATGTGGAAGAAAGTTTATAAGTTGATGCCCGAAGAACTTATTTTCCTTAATCTCATTTTTCTGCCTTCCAATGTACTTTTCTGTTGTGACCAAGGTGTTGATAACTTTTTTTGGCTGCATCAAGTAAAAAAATATCTTAATGGAAGTGTTCATGTGAAATGGCTGTAATCAAATAATAAGGCAACCTAAGATGAATCATAGCAGCCATCCTAATTTCCATGCCAGCTGATATCATTTGGGTGATCTGGATTCAAGCATCTTCATGCACACAAATTAGGCTAGGTGGATTTTGCGTTTTCAGAGTTGATCAGTTTTAGACAAAGTCAACCATGGTCAAACCAAGGTCAAAGTTGGTCAAAATTGCAGAAAAATTTATTGCATATTTGGAAAGTATAGATCAAGAGCTATCCATTCATATATAAGACTTTGAATTTGGACTACATTTGAGCAGTCAAAAGTCAAATCCTATTTCTGAAATCAGCGTGAAAGGCAGTTTTAAAGGGAAAAGCAATATACCACATGATTTTTACCTGAAAAGTAATAAAACAAAAAATTAAAAAAAAAAAAAAAAACCCAAAACCAGGGTTTTTGTAATTTTCAAAATTAGGGTTTCGGAAAATTACAGAACCTTGTTTTTTGAGTTTTTTTATGCTTTTAAGTTTGCTTTTCATGGAGAAACAAAAACTATATAAACAGGAGGCATATTGCACTCATATCATCACTTCTAGGTGGTCTAAGCCTTGAGCTTGGCAAAGCAGGTCTTCTTTAACCTTGGAGAAGAGGAGAGCTTGGATTTCTTCATCTTCAACAAGGAGGGAAGCAGCTAGGGTTTGTGTTTCTTCTTCATCCACAAGGAGGACATTGACTTGGAGCTTATCTATACTTGGAGGAGATCAGCTTCACTTTATGAAGATTGTGAAGTTATGAAGATATGCAATAGATTTGTGCATTTACATACAAACGTATGATTCTTTGTAACATTCATGTGCTTCATATTGGCATATATGTGGAGCTTTGCTCCATCTCTCTATTGTCTTGTCTATTCTCTTGCATGTCTCTATTTCATTTTTGTCTCTATATTGATTGTGGGCCTTAAAAAACAACAATGGTCTTGGATGATTTGTCACCAACAATAAGTACCCCATGATTTTATTGGAGTAGGGTTTGGCATACCCTTATGCTGCTCAATGCAATCTTTCAAACAATAGAGCATCAGTCTCAGAGTACATGATCTACATAGAGCATAGTGTCACATAGAACCTTAGGGGCATTTAGAGCTTCATCCAAGTTGGGGGCTATGAGCTTTTGGTATGATCACACGGTGGTCTGGTTATGGTGTAGATATTGATCAGCGACCACCTAGTGCATCAATGACATGCCCAGGGTGAGCAGAACAAGGTGACAAAATGGGCGATGTGGAAGATATTTATTAGAAAGATATGGATTAGTCTATTGGATGTCTTTGCCCAAAAATGTACTAAGGAGAGCACTTCATGCAGGTATTAGAAAAGGAGTTCTTAGAGCGTACCTAAATCCTTGGATGTATGCCTATCACACCTTGGATACAGACATTCAATTACCTGCCAAGAAGTTGACATGTCACTTCTTATGTGGTTCTTTATTTTTGTAAGTTCAGTGCTAGTATTTAAATTTAGTAGAGCTTGTATATATCAGGTGAAGAGGTTTCACTCGGCAAATTTATGTTCTCCAGACTCCACAATTTCATATAAAGAGGCTTTTGTGGGATCTATTCTGGGTCTGATCTTTACATCATTCACTATGGTGCTCAGCCCAAGATTCACTCTCTTCCAAATTCCTTTGTGTGGTATCTTCAGTGTTCCCTCATGATGAGCTTGACATCTTTGTTCAGCATGTTCTCTCAGCAGCATTATTTAGCGGTTCAGCCTCAGCTCTACATTAGTTTCTCTGTTAGATCATAGTTCTTTTGCATGTAAATCATGCTTCATACCATATGGGTATGAAAGTGGATAAAAGGGTATAGAAAAAAAATTGAAATTTTGTAGGCCATAACATAGATTACACACACCATCATAAAGAACATGTATAATATATAGGATGATGGAGGTAAAGGGGAGAGATGTGAAAATGCAAGATCATAAGAAGCCAAAAAATTGTTGTAGGCCACATATTGTACTGAAAACCCCGCACCACCACCATCATAAAAAAAAATAAAAAAATAATATATGCGATGATGGAGGTAAAGGGGAGAAGTGAAAATGCCAGATTGCAAGAAGCCAAAAAATTGTTGTAGGCCACATATTGTACGGAAACCCCCCGTTTTTTCCCCTCCCCCACCTTTTCCCGGGCTATACTTGGAGTAGGAAATTTTCCCCACCTCATTCCCTCTGGGGCATGAGAAAAGGTGGGGAAAAAATTGTAATTATTAGCAGCAGCCACTGTTGTCACTGTTTCAGATTGGCCTTGCCTGCACAATTTCTTTCAACGTAACCCATTTCTGTTAAGTTCATTTGTGTTCTATCTTTGCTGCCAATAACATGTTCAGCTCAGATTCAGCGCTCGCTTCTATTCTTTTCTTATTTTCAGGCTATCAGCAGGTCCGCAGATAGGAGCCTCAACTAGGCACTCCAATCCAGCAATCTAGGAACTTCATGATGTATAACTTTGACTTGTTTTGAGTCATTCGATCATTTTACTATCGATGTGGGAACCTGGTAGGACTGTTCAAGCAGTTTTTCCCCTTGTTAGGTGGTGGTTTTCTTAGCTCATGTGTAAACCCCAAAATCCTGAAGGCTCTGATCTTTGCAGATTTGATAATACACATCGTGCCTTAAGTTTCTTGCACCTCCCTTTTTTAATCTTCTGGACATTTATACAATCCTGCTTGAAGAAAACATGTTTATCAAGTTGTATCTGCTTTTTGTTTGGTAGATATAGATAGAAGGTATTTCTAGTGCAAAATATTAGTAACTCTGGATCGCAAAAAGTTTTGGTAGATGTTGGCAGGTCACGTTCAGCAACAATTTGATTTTTTTGCAGGTGGGTGATCTTGGTTTGTCAAAAGTGAAGCAGCAGACTTTTGTTTCAGGGGGTGTAAGAGGGACACTACCATGGATGGCTCCTGAATTGCTCAATGGAAGTAGCAGCTTTGTCTCTGAAAAGGCATTTTACAACACTCAGAGTGTTTTGAATCTCAAATATGCTGGATTTATGCACAGAAATATTATACTTTTTGTTTGCACAATCCTGTAGGTGGACGTGTTCTCATTTGGTATTGTGATGTGGGAGCTTTTGACTGGAGAGGAGCCTTATGCAAACATGCACTATGGAGCTATAATTGGTATTTTTAGATTTGCATTGAAATTTGTTCAAAATCTGTCTCAATCTTGGACGACCATCTAATAAATCCTCTGGTATTTTAGTATTTGCCTGTTTGAGTGGTTTAATATTTGCATTTTTCCTGCCCTTTCTTATTTATAGGAGGGATTGTAAACAACACACTGCGTCCAACTGTTCCTAGGTGGTGTGACCCTGCATGGAAGTCATTGATGGAGAAGTGTTGGGCAGCTGATCCAAATGAGCGGCCAACATTCCTTGAAATCACAAGAGCTCTTAGAGCCATGGAGGCATCATTGGCCTCCAAAGGATCATCCCAGCCTCGCATACTTGGAATGTATCAGTAATGATACATTTTCAGTGCGCATTTGTTGCCTTAATGCACATATTTTCTTATTTTATAAGTTCTTTTTGTTTTGATCTCTACTTTACAAATGAGGAGACAATATTTGTACGATTGTAACTTTTGAAATTTTGGTTAAATATTAGTTAGAAATAAGTTAAATCCATGCTCCTTTCTCTCTCTCTCTCTCTCCCCCCCCCCCTTTTCTTTCTTGCTTTCCTTCTTTTTTCCGTGAGTTGAAATTGACACCTACTTGGCCATCTTGGAACTTGTTTTGACCTTTGACAGAGGGAATAGAACTAAAAAATGCAGCAGGTCATAGTACAACTGACACTGTCACTGACTCTATAATAATAATATGGGCAAGATACAGTCCTGGCAAGTATTTGAAGCATGATCGGCTCCATCAGGCTCCATGCACTATCTGCCAGGACAAGTTGATCAGGCATATGAATCAATGCATAAATTGGTTCCAGATGCTTACCTCCTGTATTTAAGATCAAACGGGTGTTGGCAAATGGTGAAGTACACATGATTGCTCAGTGAAAGGATGAATATTATGGTAAGTCTAATGATTTGCATGATCAAAGGTATCCTTAGAATTATTGAGAGTGTCCATTTTGTTACATATTGAGATCATCCCTTATGGATTCACAACGAACAAGAATAGAATAAAATGAAGCATCTCTTAATGAGATACTGTGTTCTGTAAAATTAGATGTGCAATTAAAGAAATGAATTCTGAAAGAGTAGTAACATGGATATATGCATGCTGGATTAATAAAGGATTGTAATATCAAGCAAAATAAATGTAGGTATAGCTAAGTTTGTGAATAAAAGATGAGCAGACTAAATGTAGGTATAGCTAAGTTTGCGCAAGGCATGAGGGATGTAAAGACAATTTTTATGGTTGGATTTTATGAAGTTACTAAGCAATCTTTAGTCCTCTGACTAGTTTTGGCAAAACTTATGACTGTGGTGATTGGATATAGCAAAACAACAATCCTCCAGAAGTTATGCACCAAGCTTCTCTCGTTGGAAAGGCTTACATTTTGTTAATCATACACAATGTATTAATTTGTGAATTTCAGGAAGCGGGCTAAATTTTCATAGATGTTTATGTTTGCCTGTGAATGTTTAGTTTACATCTTTGGATTGTTCTAATTTTACCTATTTTTAAGCTCAGATGAGTCGAATATGAAGTATCTGTAGTGCATGAAACATTATTTCGGCCCACAAATAATTCTTTTTCTTTCTTTCATATTAGTTGAGAAAAAAATTGTTAGTTGAGAAAAAAAATTGCTAAGTATGATCAAACAGACATTTATCTGAGTTTGAATGAGACTCAACTCATCAAAGAGTATGTAGGCATGATTTATGGTTTGGGAAGTCAAGTTGTATCTACTCGCCACCCCAAAGGTTTACCCTCTGTTGCTGTTCTTTTACATGGTACTAATGCTGTATCAAGTGTCTGCTTACAAACCTCATTATGGAGCTGCCTATGCAATACAACTACTTAATATGTACTGATTTGCCAGATTTAGTTGATTTTGAGGTAATCCTAAACCCCATACTTGAGTCTAACATAGCTTGAGAATCATGTACTACACATGCTGAATCATTCACAGATCTTTCATAGTCTATGAGCTTATACAGCCAACGACATAAAATGCCAGAAGCAATAATCACATTGCCATTTGACAGATCATGAACTGTACACCTGTCATCAACAAATTTCACAACCAAGCCAATCTTGGCTAAAGCCGAAACTGATAACAAATTCTTCTTGATCCTTGGCATAAATAAAGCATTTGACAAAGTGAAAGAACTACCATCAGCAATACTCAACATGATCTTACCAACTCCCATGACAAGATAAGAGGACTTGTTGGCGCATGTGACAGTATTTCCTGTAGAGGCAGGCTCAAGTGAAGTGAAAAAACTGTGTTGCGAGGTAATATGGTTGCCCCACTATCAAAGTACCAGACATCTGAGTCTACTACAGACATACACTCTTCAAGAGAAGATGGTCAAAACTGCAAACAGTAGTAAACGCCCATTCTTCATTCTACACAAGATTAGCAGACTCTGTTTTTGGTGTAGAGGCCTCTGCAACAACCATAGAATTGGAGATTAGTTCTATCATTTGTGAATTACAGGATGAATGGATCGAGTACTTGCTAATGAAGAATTCAAGATTAGTTCTATCATTCGTGAAGTAGAATATGAATGGCCCGAGTACTTGTGGAATCAAGTACAATAAGTGAAGTGGAAAAAAGAGTGAAAATATGAGCAAGAATCTCCCATTCATAAAATTCAAGACAATGAGGAATCTCACTTTGTAGATTATATTACAAATGAGAATGCTTCATGGATACATCTATCTACAAAAGAAAGATTTTCTAGAGTTTCCTTAGTACAAAAAAGAGCATGAACAAGAACCAATAGTTGAAAAAGAAACTTCAGTTAGATTTCCAATGACCAAGATAATGCAAAGTACACCCAACCTTTAGCTTTTAAAGGAAACATAGGTAAACTGCACCTTAACCATAGAAGAACTCCTATGCACAAAGCCACACTTATGGAACAAATGGCCAAACATGTGGACCCAAATACCACTTAGGCTAAGCCTTTCGATCCTCAACATGTTTTAGATAGCTTCAGTGTAAAGGAAGTTTCAATTAACAAGGTAGGAGAATATGGTGAAGGAGGCAAAGGAAATACATACCTTCCTGTCTTGTTCAATTGGCAGATGTAAAATGATTTTTGTTTGAACCAATCATCAAATTCAGAGCCATGATGGATAAGAACATAAATTTGTGGCTTTTTAGACATGCTCATAGAGAAGAGTAGAGGATGTTTAGGAGAGATCTCACAAATTACACGATACGAGATAAATCCATTGATTACCCAACATACATTCTTCAAAGATTTAATGAATAAGAGTTTGAACTACATGAATGGATGGAAATCCTAGCCAGGATGTATATTTGTTAATGAGATTACCATGAAGATTGTGATGCTGAAAGGTATGACCTTAGTAGATTGCTCATCAATATTTGATGAAATTAGAAAAGGAGAATAAATCTTAGTGCTCGAAGAGAGTTACGATGATGGTGACCTAGATTCCATCAATATGGATACCCAAATTTGATGCAAATAATGACTTCTTGATAGTGATTCAAGCTAAAGATTGTATAAGGAATCTTGTAACCTATACATATCCTCTATAAAAGGTAGAAGATCTAGACAAAGAAAGTATTCATTGGAAAGATAGAAAATTTGATAAATTTGAGACTCCAAAAAACTTCAAAAAATATGAGGTAGAAAGTTAAAAGATCATTTTATTCAGCCCATAGAGATAAGCTATAATAGAATTCCTATGACAACCAAGAGATGAAGAAGAAAGTGGTTGTGACTATTGAGGAGAACAAAGAAAAGTACACATACATTGGGAGCGATGTATCACATACATTGGGAGTGATGTATCTGAGATGGAAGAGGCTCAATCAAAAGAATTATTCCAATGATATAGATATGTATTCTCCTAGTCCTATAAGGGCTTAAAGGGTGTTGATCCTCAAATATGTGCCCATAGAATACCTATGACACATGATGCTTAACCTTGAGAGGTAATATACATACAAAAATCTACATTCATCTAGAATTAAAGAGGAGATTGATAAGCTCTTAGAGGCCGAAAATTTATATATGAAATTGAACAAACCAAATGGATGTTCCCCATTGTTTTTGTGTCCATAAATATTTTGTATCAATTTGAAGAAGGTCAATGTTGCAACCATCTAGGATAGTTATCCTCTGCCCATCACTGGTCACCTCTCGAAAAGGGTAGCAGGCAAAGATATATATAGCTATTTAGATGGCTTTTCAAGTTATAATCAAGTGGAAATTGAACCTTAAGACCACTATAAGGCTGTCTTTGCTATCAACTGGGGTATATATGCTTTCAAAGTGATGCCACTTGTCCTAACTAATGCCCCTAGAACTTTTCAAAGGTTGGTGTCATTCTTCAAAGAATTTCTTAGGAAACCGTTGGAGATTTATGTGGATGACTTGTGTGCTTATTCCACAGAAAGACTTGAACACATTCCTATGTTAGAAAAATTGTTTTCTAAATGTAGGCAATCTTGAGTCTTCTTGAATCCTAAGAATGTGTCTTCATGGTAAAACAAGGGATAATTTTTGGACACATTGCCTCACATAATGGAATATCCATTGAAAAAGACAAAATCAAAGGGATTGTAAATTTTCCAAAGACTAGGAATGTGAAATAAGTTCAGGCTTTTATTGGTCGTTGTAGGAACTGGATAGATTTAACCATATGCACACGGTGATAGATTGACCTTTGTATGTCTTGATACAAAATTTGAATGGATTGAAGAGTGTGACAAATCATTTGAAGGATTGAAACATAAGCTTATCATAGTCCCTATTTTTGAAGGCTCCAAACTAGAACAATGTATTCCATGTGCATGTTGATGCCTCAAATTATGCGATGTGTTGTATCTTAACGCAACTTCTTGATGAAGGCATGCATGATTTTCCAATTGCCTATGCTAGTAGACAACTCAACAATGCAAAGCAAAACTATACGACAACTGAAAGAGAAGGATTATTATATATGCACTGTAATAATTTATACATTATTTTCTTGCAAACAAGTTTAAGTTTTTTAATGATCATCAAGCCCACCTCTACCTTGTGAATAAGCATTACAACACTTGAAGATTAGTTTTTTGGTTTCTCCTAGTTATGGAATTTGATTTTTTAGTCCTAATAAGAAAAGGCAATACTCATGTGCATACGAACCTCTTACCTAGGCTAACAAATGGCAAGATGATAACAAGAAGTAGGATCTACAGAAGTCCACATTGCTAGTTTGGGATGTCATTTTTCCCAAACTAAAACCTTGAAAAACTTATGACAATGGATTATATTGACAACACATGACCGAAGATGTTCATGAATATCGTTCCAATTGTGCATTTTCCATTGATAGACCGAGAATGGAATACTCAATGCTTTATCAAGCGATAATAGAACCCAATTGGAGTAAGCCTATAGAAGATTATTTTCATGAGGAATATTTCAAGTAAGAAGAAAGTTACTTGAAGAAGAGTCAAACAATGTTTACTTATAGGGAATCAACTTTATTAAGGAGGTAAAAATAAAATCTTATGATTGTGCATCCACAAAATAAAATACTTGTGTATTTTATAAATGGCACACTTTTTTGGGTGATGTTTCTCACTTCAAGACATATGTCAAAAAACAAAAATATTTTTTTGAAAAATATCAAATGCCACTAAGACTGATGAGAGTGATATTTGCAAAGTGGAAAATTAATTTTGTTGGAACTACTATCCCCCTAGCAAGAGGCTCTCATGTTGAATGTATCATAGTGTCAACTGATTACCTTACCAATTGGGTGGAAGTTAGGGTGACAAGACTATATGATGCATAGTCTACTGCCAAATTTCTCTTGGAAGAAATTTTCAGAAGATATGGCCTACCCATCAAAATTGTTAGTGATAGAGGTACATAATTTAAATGCCTATTAGAAGAGTTTATAATAGTGCAAAAGAAATATACCCCTTATCACCCTCACAAAAATGGCCAGTTGGAAGGCACAAACGAAATTGTTTGCATAATGCTCACCAAAATAGTGAACAATAAGTAGTTTGATTGGGACAAACAATTGCACCATTTAGTTTGGGTCTATGTGGTAGCTTACAAAACAATGTTAGGTACTACACCATTCAGTTTAGTGTATGGTCAAAATGCAATATTTCCATTTGAATTTCTAATTCTTGCACTAAGCGTGAAAGAACATGCGCTATCCAATCATGTCGAGTTATTAGAGAAATTGCATGAAACTAGAATTAGGGAAGAAGATGGCATATATGATCCAAAACGATGATATAAAGCTTACTATGAGGCACATATCAAAGACTAAGGTTTGTAAGATAATGATTTTTGTTTTTTTATATGCACTAAAACAACACACTAAGAAGCTTAAAAAACATGGTCATGGACTTTTAATCAACAAAATCTCCACTAGAGGAGCAGTCCAGTTAGGGACACTTGAAGGAGACATCTCTAACAATCTCATAGGTGGATGTCAAGTAAAGAGATACCTTGAGCCATTAATTGAGGAAATATTAGTTAGCAAGAAGTCAATTCAGTTTCTCAAAGAAGACCTTGGCTCTCATAGACATTTGAGCATCAAAAAAAATTATAAAAATCTAGATTTAGCATGGTCCATGAAAGAGGCTATCTAAAAAATTGACATACATGTAAATGGAGTTGATGGAAAGGGACTAGCATGTATATGAGGAACAAAAACTTTGCTAAATTTTGAAGATCTGGTCTCCATAGAAAATTTCCTCATTATCAATGAAGAGGGAATGGAAAAATAGATAATTTTAGGAAGATGTTGGTTGCAAAAACATTTGGTGTCTGTATATTTTGATTTAGGATGCACACTTCTATAGGAAAAACATATTTGTCAATGAGAAACACATGGTAGAATGGTATGATATAGAGGGACATGACCTGATCATGGTTAGTGCACTTTGGAATCATGAATAGGGAACTTTGAGGAAAACATAAATTGGGAAAATCTCTTGTTTAGTTAGTCCATGGAGGATGATTCCCTCTTTGATTTTGATGATCCCAAGTTAGGCATTGATCTTGAGTGAGAATATCAAGTTTATCATTTCCCCATGGAAATGGAGCATGAAATACCTGACAAGGATGTTAAGAGGTTATGCTAGAACAAATTTAGATCCATTTGTCTACCCACGTCCAATAAGAGGATTCTAAGAGAAGCATTACAGTCAAAGGAGATCTAATGATAAAGGATAAAGAACTTAGTGTGGAGCATGGGATGCTCTCTAAAGAGATTTCTTCTAAGTAATCTCACCATTCTCATCTCATACTAATCAAAGAGTCTTCGTCATCAATGAGCAACATGGCTCTAATTGACAATATAAAATCAGGATATTCATAAGAATCGGCTAGATAAATCTCACACACAAAGATAATCAATGGAAACAAACTTATCCAAGACTAACACCAGGAAGGAAGCAAGTTTGGATTGTAAAAGGGTCATTCACCTTGTTACCTCAAGTGCCAAAATAAATTCAAAGACAGAGACATGATCTCAAACACATGTTTGGACACCAATGGAGAAACATAAGCCTCATCATTAGAAGCCCCTTGATGAATCATCAAGTACTAGATCACTTTGCACCACTAGTCAAATTGCCCCTCAAATATGCATGTATAGGGCTAAATAACATGGCCATGCATAAGACCTATTTCCTAATCCATGCATGCATACACTCACCTTTAGGAGGGGGGACAAAGCAAAAGAGAAAAAAAAAATCAAAACCCAAAACAAATCTAGGCATTAGCTATGTACATATGTATCATATGCATGTTCTACATATTCTAGCGTTGCTCAATTTTAATAAGTTTTATTAGCATTTCTTTTCTTTGTTGATCAAGATGTGTCGCTCTCCATGCAAAAAAAATATATGCAGTGAGTCTTGAATATACACATGGCCTACAAAAATCAGATCACACCCCATTTGCATGCTATATAATTTTGGTTTGATGCCTGAAGTTCATCATGTTTACATGGGGTTGATGCACATTGGCACACATTCACACACAAATGTTCCTTCTTTGTCTTTATTAAGTGATAACATTGAAGTTCTCATATACATCAAGCTTAATATGTCATCGAGTGGTGAGTGAGATGAAGGAAAAAAGAAAATAGTTCAAGAGGGAACTTGAGCCTAGGTTGGAGGATCTATGACACATATCAAGATTTTGTAGCTAGTTACCACGACAAAGGTAAATGGATCTCATCTACTAGTAAGAATACATTTGCTAATGTTGCACAATCAAAGAAGGAAGAAAAATATGAGAAAACAAAAAAGTAGAAACCTTTTTTCAAATAATTTAAGGGAAGTGATCATGTCATAAAGAGTTGTCCTAAAAAAGCTACAAAAGAGGCAAAGAAGAAAGAGGCTGGAATGGTTGTTGCAGAGGCCTCTACACCTAAAACAAATTCTGGTAATCTTGTTCAAAAATGAAGAATGGGAATTTACTATTGTTTGCATCTATGAACCATCTTCTCATGAGTAGTGTATGCCTAAATTACACTAAGATATTTGGTACTTTGACAATGGGGGAAACCAAACATATTACCTCATAGCACAATTTTTTCACCTCACTTGAGCCTGGTCCTACAAGGAATACTATCACACGTGCTAATAACTCCTCTTATCTTGTAATCGGAGTTGGTAAGACCATTCTAACTCCTACTATGGCAGTTCCTACACATTGTGAGATGCTTTATATGTGCTAGGGATTAAAAACAAATGTTATTAGTTTCAACATTATCTAAGATGGGCTTGGGTGTCAAATTTGTTGATGGAAGATGTACAATTTATGTTCTCTCAAATGATGAAGTTATTATTGATTCTGGCATTTTATGTCATGGGTTGCATAATCTCATAGACGATGCAAGATATGTGAATGATTTAGCATGTGAATTTCAAGATTCTCAAGCTTTCTTAGATACAAACCTTTGGCATGCACGCTTTGGTCATCTGAATTTTGCTAATTTGCTTTGCTTGCTAGAATCCAAAATGGTGTCCTCTCTACCCAAACTTGAGGCACCTTGTAAACATGTTTGTGAATGCTGTATTTTGGGAAAAATGCAGCATTTCTCCTCCCTAAAGGATGATTTAGTTTGAGCTCCTCATAACTTGTAGCATGTTCATAGTCATGTATGTGGTCCAATGCAGATGCATTCATTTGGAAACCACCTTTATTTCGTGAATTTTTTTGATGAATTCTCCAGGCACTGCCTCTTTTTACATGTGACAATCAAGTGCTGGTCCAAACGAGGCAATTTATCAACCTTTATATGTTTCAAATAATGATGGAGATCCTTCAAACTTTTATGCATATTTACATGATGCACTTACTGATAAGAGGATTGACATAGAGGAGGCAAAAGCTATGCCTAAATGGTTGGTGTAGACCTTGAGAGATAGCAAATTAGATGTAGAGTTGGCATATCATACTCATTCAAGCTCTCATCGTGCTCTCCATCAGATTGCCATGCAATGATTGTCTCTAGTCTTTGTGATGAGAATGAACCCGTTTCTTTTGATGAAGCACAAAATTTAGGAAAGTGGATGGCTAATATGCAATCAAAATATGATGCGATTATGAAGAATGATACTTGTTCTTTATGTGATTTTCTTGAGGCAAAAAGGCGTTTGGCACTAAATGGGTATACAAGCTAAAACGTAAGCCTGATGTAATAGTTGACAGGCATAAGGCAAGCCTTGTTGCCAATGGTTATGCTCAAGACATAGGCATTGATTTTGATGAAACCTTTGCTCCCACATATCTAATGACCACTGTTCGTAGCATTGGTGCGCTTATTGCTCATCATGGTTGGAACTTACATGAGTTGGACATTGAAAATGCATTTGTGAGTGGTGATTAAAATGAGGAAGTGTATGTATTTCAACCCCATGGTTTTTTTGCAAAAAGGGCATGAAAAAAAAAGTATGCAGGTTGAAAACGACATTATATAGTTTGAAACAAGCACCACATGCTTGATATGAAAAGATATGTGCCTACTTGATTGCACATGGTTTTGAGAACAATCCAACTGAGAGCACATTATATGATAAGTGTGCAGATGATGCACTTTTCATCATTGTTGTATATGTTGATGATGTGCTGCTCAATGGTCCTAATGAGAAGCATATTGCTGAATTGAAGGCTGATTTGCATGTCTCTTTTGAGATGTCACATATGGGGCATTTTCATCATTATAAAAATTGATGGAGGAATATCTTTGTGTCATACAAAATATATTGATGCGTTATTGCAACTTTTTGGCCTTGAAGATTGCAAAATTATTGCCACTCCCATGGACACAAGTTTATTGAGGCTTCATGATGTTGGAGATGCATTTGATGTTGTCTTTCAGTAGGCTATTGGATGCTTGATTTACTTATGCATAAATCAACATCATATTCAATTTGTTTTCTCTTAGATGAGAAGGTTTATGCATTGCCCGGGTCTCAAGAATTCGTAGGTGGTTAAGCACATCTTTTGCTACTTGAGTGGTACCCAGCTACTTGGATTGTTTTACCCCAAGGGGGGATCATTACTACAAGATTGATTTTGAAAACAAACAAAAATTATGTGCACATAGTGTTGAACTCGAAAATGAGGGGGAAACCTGCATATAGCCCAAAAGCATGCAAAAAGGAATCACACACACACACACACACACACACTCACATAGACTAGCAAATGAGGGAAATGAAGGAAAGGTGAGTAAATAGGTAAAAAATAAAAAATCCCTGTGAAGATGATGAAGCGTGGCTATAGAGGAAGAAGGTGTGGAGAGTGAAGATGAGGTAAAAGAAGGCAAAAAATAATGAAAAAATTGCAAAATCTAACTAATTATCTTCCAACATTGATCTCCTAACACTCTTACCATCACACGTTCGTCCATGAGTGCGCTCCCTGATAACTGCCAAATTGGTGTTGCTCTAGACAAGAATGAGTATCATGTCATAGATCTCCACCTCCTTAATTTTCAATCCGCAAAGACGTAAGGATGTTATGACGATCATGAATGAGTGATGTGTGCAAAGATGAAGCTGAGAAGCTCCCTAATGCACACATACATGGAAGAGACAAAAAGAGAGACAATGGAAGGAGAATCACTTTTATTCATAAATCAAAGTGCAAGAAAGCTCTTATAATCTCCAAATCTCATACAAGCTACCTCAAGATAACCTAAAAAATGAGCTCTCTAGCTCTTTGTATAGTTTTTTGTGGAGATTTGACCGGTTTCATGTCTAGTGTCTGACCTAGTTAAAGATTATATCCTAAGTTACTTTTGGGGTACCAAATGGTCTCCAAAAATTATGAAATTCGATATGTACATTCTACCTAATCTCCTCAAGATCAAGAAATCCTCAGCTTCCAACAAATGGAGCATTAAGTAACAAAATTAGGATTTTTATAATACAAAGTGTAGTGACTAGAATCACTATTGGATCTTGCAATGATATTGATATTTATGAACAACACCAATTGTTGGAAAATTTGTTGTGGGTCCCCCTTAGATCTTGCGTTAGCTATCCTCACATGCTCCCTCTTCATCTATTCTCACTTCCTCTACCTCTGATACTTCTAACAATCATCTCATCAATTGACATTCAAATCTAATCACTTATGATATATTTTCCCTCTTGACGACTTAACTCAATGTTATTCTCATACTATCTTGCAGATAGTCAAACACATACATATGTTAAAGAGCTTAACTGAAGATGAAGAGTGTGGTTTTTTATATGCTAATCAAGACCTCTCTTTGTTAGGGATAGTACTCATTCATTCACTTTGATTGTAGACAAAGACATGTTTGCTAATTATTCTAGGATTCAACCTTCTCTCTTAGGCAAGGGTCATCATACCTATGTTCCTAAGGATAAAACCATCTCCTGTGACATTGTATCACTAGAGGCACCACACTATTTCAAAGTCTACACAAAAATCTCTAGTTGTCCTGGATAGTAGAGCGAAAAGTTCCTCACCCATGTTGGTGTTGGGAATTTATTTAGGATCAATAATAATTTTTGGTGAAAGATCTTGGATTTTTGCTTTATCCTCTAGTCTGAACACTATCCCTAGCTTCCTTGAGGTGGATAGGTTTCTCACTAGTGTTGAATAGGGGCCTTGTATCCTTCCATGGTAGCTCTCAATTGGTGTCTTCTTAGGACTCTATTAGTTCTTTTTACGAGCTCTAGCATGTGTCATCGACCATCTTGGGGAAGTCTTACTGTAGAGGACTATCAAGCTTATCTATCCTGAAAGATTAGGGGCTCTAATGAGTTGAGGATTATAACACTTTAAGTCGGTCATCCTATTTTGAAATACACAAAAAAATTGGGCTACATTGCATCCAAATCCAAATGCAAAGGCTATAGTTGCTCAAAGTAATGGAGAAGGGCTTCACTGTGCCCAAAATTTTTTAGTGCAAGGTAGGGCTACCTATGCCTAAAATATTCTTGAGTGCAAGATAGGGCTACACTACACCCCAAAATATTCTCAAATGCAAGGTGGGCTACATTGCACCCAATATTGAAGTTGCCTAAAACATCTAACCCTTTTGAGTACTCTATCAAAGGGACCTATGAAGGAATCTCTAGAAGCCCTATCCCATTGGGCATGCAAAATTTTCACCTGTAGATAGTGAAGTGGTGTGTGTGGGTATAGGGAATGCAAAATGCACTACTCTTGGAGCCTATTACAAAACACCATGAAAATCTCATAAACACCATGCAAATATCATATAGATGAAATTAGAGGAAAAAAGAACACAAGAAAACATAGGTACAATGGCAGAACAACAAGATATAATGACATAACAACAAGTAAAATATCCTTATGTAATCACAAGAGCCTTAAAAACTAATTAAATACACAATGTTCTTAATTCTCCTCCCAAGTACCCTCCCACTAGCACCAACTAGCACGGACTACTGATTTCAAGATATGGTCAATACAATGAGTCTAAGTTGCTAGGATGATGGCTTATGAGTTAATCGTGGACTCTCTATCCTCTATCTTCATATATCACATATACACATATACATGAACATGCATGCTCACACATACACACACATGTACATATGCACATACACACACATACACACACATACACATGCACATACACACACATATATGCACATACACACACATATACACACACACACACACTTACACATACACACACACATCTACACATATGTATATGCACAAACATATCTACAAACACATAAAAAGACATGCACGCATGCATGCATTATTGCATATACACATACACATACACACATTAACACATACTGATTATACACATGCATATGCACATTCACATGCGTGCACATACACATGGATGCAAATGGAGATGCATGCACATGCACATGCATGCTCATACATATGCACATGCACACACACACACACACACACATATATATATATACACACACACATACACACACCTACACATACACATACACATGCACATACATGCACATACATGCACATACATACACACATACACACATACACACATACACACATACACACATACACACATACACACATGCACTTACACATACACATGCACTTCCACATACACATGCACATACATGCATATACACACACATACACATATACATACACATACACATGCACATACACACATACACTTACACATGCACATGCACATGCACATATGTACATATACACACTCATACACATACACACATATATACACACACATACACATGCATATATACCTACACATACACATACACATACACATACACATACACATGCACATGCACATGCACATGCACATGCACATGCACATGCACATGCACATGCACATGCACATGCACATGCACATGCACATGCACATGCACATGCACATGCACATGCACATGCACATGCACATGCACATGCACATGCACATGCACATGCACATGCACATGCACATGCACATGCACATGCACATGCACATGCACATGCACATCCACATGCACATCCACATACACATACACATACACATACACATACACAGACACATACACACACACATACACATACACATACACATACACACACATACACATACACATACACACACACATACACATACACATACACACACATACACATACACAAACACACACACATACACATACACAAACACACACACAGACACACACACATACACATACACATACACATACACATACACATGCACATACACATACACATACACATACACATACACATACACATACACATACACATACACATACACATACACATACACATACACATACACATACACATACACATACACATACACATACACATACACATACACATACACATACACATACACATACACATACACATACACATACACATACACATACACATACACATACACATACACATACACATACACATACACATACACATACACATACACATACACATACACATACACATACACATACACATACACATACACATACACATACACATACACATACACATACACATACACATACACATACACATACACATACACATACACATACACATACACATACACATACACATACACATACACATACACATACACATACACATACACATACACATACACATACACATACACATACACATACACATACACATACACATACACATACACATACCATACACATACACATACACATACACATACACATACACATACACATACACATACACATACACATACACATACACATACACATACACATACACATACACATACACATACACATACACATACACATACACATACACATACACATACACATACACATACACATACACATACACATACACATACACATACACATACACATACACATACACATACACATACACATACACATACACATACACATACACATACACATACACATACACATACACATACACATACACATACACATACACATACACATACACATACATACACTTATACACATACACATACACATGCACATACACACATATACACACACATACACATACATATACACATACACTTACACATACATACACATACACTTACACATACATACACATACACACATGTATATGCATAAAACATATCTATATGCACATATATATATACACACAAATTTTGCATATACATGCATATAGGCACACTTACATATGAGCCTAGATGTGCATACATAAATTGTATACACACATAACTACATGCACATACATGCACATACATACACATATACACACAAACACACATATAATATGAATGAATTATATAACTAAAGTAATAAATCACATGTTAAATACAAACAACAATAAAAATGTTTAAAAGAAGAATTTTCATTAATTACTACCATAGACACAATTCAAAACATAATTGAAACAAGAAAATATATAGGTATGTTGGCATCATAGGGGAAGAAGCAAGTACAGGCATACATGCAGATCTAGCACTGAGGCAACCCATCGATTTTTTCCAATTCTTACATAATTTTAAAAGTGATTCTCATCACTAAAAACCATTGTAAATACCATTTCACCTTTTTGTAGATCCATTTTGTACAAGACGAGGAGTCCTCAAGCTTCAGGAGCTTTAGAAGTAATTGCCTACCAAGTTTCATAATTTTCAGAGCTTGTTTGAGCCTCCAAATTAGCTTAGGGACCTAATTTTTAACTAGGCCAGACACTAGGTCTGAACAAGACCAAAGCTAGTCAAAAACTATAAATAGAGCTAGAGAGCTCATTTTTGAGGCTAGCTTGTTGTAGTTTTGAAATTGTAAGAGATCTTTGTTGTAATGGAAGTGATTCCATTATCTTGCTCTCTTTGTTCTTGCCGTGTGTGCACGTGTGTGTGCATGTGTGTGCATATTTGTGTGCTTCTCACTCACCCATTTGTGCCTACACTTGCTCGAGGTCTTCATACCATCCTCATGTTATCCTAGATTGACATTAAAGGAGGTGCTACTCACCACTGAGCTACACCAAATTTTGGAGCCGTTGCCGGGGATTGAGCTTTGAGGACGATCGTGTGATGGTAAGACGTAGAGAGGACGTGTTGGAATGGTAAGTAGTAGGTAATTTTCTTGTTTTTTTCTCCATCTTCATCTTCATCTCCACCTCCATCCCCATCTCCTTCTCCACTTCATATTCCCTCCTCCATTTCATTCTCCTCATTTGCTTTGTGCGAGTTTGAGAGAGAGCGAGTGTGTATTGTTGTTTTTGTGTGTTTTTGCATGATTCTTGCAGGTTGCAACATCCTCACCACCTCCAGCAAACTCAACAGGTACGAAAATTCTCTATGCATGCCTCGAGGCGTCGAGCTCGAGCTATCGCGACACACTGAAAAACTGACCCTATCACGATTTTGAGTGCACCACGACACAGTGCAGGCTGAGAGCTCCTAGAATCACTAGCCTGATCAGAAAAATTCACCATATCCCGGTCTATCACGACACACCGAGGTATCGTGACACACCCGTCTATTGCGACATACCAACCTATTGCGACACACCGACCTATTGCGACACACCGACCTATCATGACACACCCACCTATCGTGACACACCCATCTATTGCGACACACCGACCTATCGCGACACACCCATCTATTGCGACACACTGAGACACACCGACCTATCGCGACACACCGACCTATCGTGACACACCGACCTATCGCGACACACCCATCTATCACGACACACTGACCTATCATGACACACCCATCTATCGCGACACATCGACCTACAGCGACACATCGACCTATCGCGACACACCGACCTATCACGACACACCGACCTATCATGACACACCGACCTATCGCGACACACTGATGTATCGCGACACATTGAGGTATCACGACACACCGACCTATCGCGACACACCCATCTATCATGACACACCGACCCGAGCTATCATGATCCACCGACTTCACACATAATTTTTTAAGGGGTGTAATTGTGATAATTTTGGGCTTGCATTTTGACAAGTTGGGGTATGTTAGAGCCGGAGAACGTGGCAAAACAACTAGAAAACCGTAGAAAAATTCTTGAACCTTGAGAGCCTGTTTTGAACCCTAAATACTTGAACAGTCATAACTTCCTCATACAAAATCCGTTCGGTGTGATCTTAGGCTTGTTGGATAGATAGGGTATTTTGAAGTTGACCATACCCCGGGGTAGGAAAGCTGGGGAATCTTTAGGATCGTCTTCCACAAAGCCAAAGAACAAGTTGATCTCTGAATTGCATGAATGCAATTGGTTTGTTGTGTTTTTTAAATCGAAATCTTGAGCTAACATTCGGACTTTTATAGGTCCATTGAGAGCATCGAAGGGCAATCCAAGCAAGAGTAAGTGCAAGCTTGGGAACACGCTTCCTAGGCACACAAGGACAAACAAGGAAGGAGCCTTAAGGTTGGAAATTCTCAACACCCTCTGTCAATTCCTAGCTTAGTCTAAGTACGACTTAGGTGTGGTGATTAATTAGAGCAACATTAGGCACATTTCAAGTCTAAGAGAACTAATCAAATAAGTACAAGCATTAAGTAGATCTTAAGCGCGAAAACCCTAAGGGACAAAAGTAAACTTGATTCGATCAATTATCAAGTGCGAAATTCACTTAAGTACTCCTGACGACCTGATTTCAACAAGAGCTTAACACAATAACTAACTAAAAAGAACAAAGTGAGTGATACAAACTAACCTGCAACGAGATTGTACTTGGGACTAGAGGGTAGAAAACCCAGGCATATGAACCTTAGGTCAGGAAGACACATAGGTCGGGACAGACAAAGCCTCAGATCCTCTAAAGCTAGTGTCAATCACACTGCTAGGTCTTGGGCCCAGCAGCTGAGCAATTATTCAAACCATCCTAACTCTGAGACTAGCGAGTCAGATATGTCTCAAGGTATTGAGAGACCCAAAGGAAGTTCAGGTGTGGCCTACCTACAAAAGGTTGAAGGTCCTTACAAGACTCAACTTGAATATCTTAGGACCAACTGATTAGGTGCTTACATCTATGAGGATGGTCTAAGAAGATCCGTAGTCCAGATTAAAAACCGAGATCAACCCATTGGACTAGAACATCCAACAGTGAAGTTTGAAAATGGCACATACCTGGATAAAGAGGGAACTATGTATGTAGTCACCGATCACCCAGACAGGACAAACAAATTTGTTAATGTGATCCCAGAAATAGACATAGGAGACATAGAGCAAGGGAACATGGGAAGAGAGCCAAGGAACCCTCGAGGTAAATCAGTTCTTACGAGAATCCTCACGCCAGAGTGGGTGCCCCAGGACAACAAGAGCATAGATCTGCTCTTAAACCGAGAGATGGATGAAGCATTTTGGAGGTATAACACTGATCAGCCAAATGAAGTAGGAACGATCACGATCTATGAGTTTAAAGATCCTGATAGCCTTGACAAAGTAACCTATCTGGACAATATGTCAGATTGGATCTTTGTGGTCATGGAGCATGGTAGGCATGCCTACACTTGGAAGGGTGAATTTATCTTTCCCCAACAAAGATCCAATGTCTCATATGGCCACCAAGGAGCGGGAACATCCCAAGTTCATGGAGCTCAAAGAGACAGGAGTAGAGACAGGCCAGAGGTAAGCTTTGCCAACCCAATAGGAAGAGAGAGGATGAGAACGAAGGCAGATAGAGTGGAAACAGAGAGACTTAGAGAACCAAGGAACCAAAGACATAATGATGACTTTCCTTTGCCAAGGCCTAGAGAACACACTAGAACCTTGAGGCCAACCCAGTTGGTGAAGTCCATGAAGAACTATTTCGATGGCACCGGAAATCGATACGATCATGTAGCTCAATTTAGACAAGTCTTGAGAGCTGAACAAGTGGAGGACCTATTCACGCAATACAATGCTTTTGGTCTAACCCTTAGGAACACTGCCCTTACATGGTTTCAATCCTTGAATGAGAGGCAGTTCAGAAACATAGACCAGCTTTTAGAGGCATTCATCACTGAGTTTTCTAAGAGTGGCATAAGGCACAACACTTCCTCACTAATTCATAGCTTCAAGCAAACACCTCACAAGATAGTTAGGCTTGCAGGAAGAAGGTTTAAACGATACCTAGAGAGATGTCCCAGTCTTGAGTTACCCACTCCAGCCAAACAGGTGGCTTTATTCTTGGATGGATTGCTAAGTACCAAATTGAGATCATATGTGTACTTGAAGGACCCTAGGACCATAGAAGAGTGTGTACGCATGTGCATCGACATCGAGGATAACCTAGGGGAGGAATTAGAACTCTAAAAAATCTACAAAGATTCAGATAGTTCTACTAGCCTCTCTTCCTCGCAACCCACATCTATTGAGGAACTCGCTGAGAAGGTAGCTCAAAAGCTAGGAGTCTCAAGTAAACAAATACCAAGGTTTGCGCCAATGAAAAGATGCTATACTTGTGGAGGTGACTATATGGCGAATGTATGTCCCATTATGGCCCAACCCCAAGTGAATCCTAATAACCAGTACTGCACCATAGCACGGAGGTACACCAATCACACCACGCAAGATTGCCCATACAATAAGCAAGTAGTTAGGCAAACATACTCACAACCATACCCTCAACAAGGAAGATACTAGAACTAGTACCCACCTCAACAATATGGTAGACCACAACAACCCTATCAGCAACCCTATCAAACCCAACAAAGGCCTCAACGTGTGTTAGTGCAACAACCCCCTGCTCCTGCGAATGTGATTCCAGTAAAGTACACAACTGCAGAAGAGAATCTGAATAGAGCCATAGTGCTAGTGACACCATTGCTTTCAGAAAGTGATCCCGGTGATCATAATTTTGACTCTACTCACATTGAAAGCCCATAGGCATATTACATGTAGTCACCTGAGCATGACGAGTCATACTATTATGAGGACCCGAGTGAACCTAGTGGGGAGCCTGAGTATGCAAATGTCATGTACACAAACCCCAACTCTAGACCTCAACCTAGGCAGGTACGACCCCCATTTCCTAGAGGACCATGCTTTAGATGTCAGGGAGATCACCTCATACGTGATTGTCCATTGCCTTCCCCTACACAACCCCAACCAGTGACAATTCAGGGCTTCTGTCAAGATTGCGGGAAAGAGCATCTCTTACGAGATTGCCCAAAGAACCCCAATAACCTGCCAAAAATCACTCCTATCAACGTCATTTGACTAGTAGTAGACTCTACAAGAAGTGTAACTTCCACTGCTCCAGTGCAAGTAGTCACCCGAGCTCAAGCTTTGCAGCAAACTCAAGGAGTAGGGAAAGAAAAGAGTTCTGAGGTTAGTGAGACAGAGAGTATAACCAAGAAAAGGACAAGAGCTTGGAGAGATAGTCGGGAGAGAATGAAAAGACAATGGGCACAGAAAATGAGCGAACTTGAGGAAAGCTTGAGAGAAACCAAAGCAAAGATAAGTGAACTCGCATCTCAAAACCATGCTCACACTACCCCACCATCACCCTTTCCATCTCCCTCCAACCCATCACCTTCCATTCCCCAACTTTCTAGTCCACTACACATAACCCACCCACCACCTAGAGTAGGATCAGTCCTAGCCGATCCCACTCCTGAGGATCTAGACATGATGCTTAAAGCATATCAAGCCAGAATCCAAGAAGGGCCAAACGTGACAGATCATGACAAATGTTATCCTAGAGCCGATCTAGAGATAGAGAGAACAAAACTTTGTGCTAAGATGGTAGAATTGGCGCAAGCTATGTTTGAAGCCAGTCGCTTGTTCAATGGCTCTAGCTCCAGTAGAACACCATTGCATTTTGATGGTCTATTAGATAGATTGGAGAGGTTACTTGCAAAGTCTAAAAAAGGAGACATCTCACAGTCTAAAGAGAGTGCAAGGGATAGGATAAGCATTCTTATGTGCCTAACTCCACTGAACCAGACATCTCTTCTTCTATGAATTGGTATTCACCAGAATTCCTGAGAGAGATTCAAGAAGAGAAATGGGCTAAAGAAAGTGAAGAACCGCCTCCAATTGAAATTGTGGATGATGCACATGATCAATTCCCACAAGAAATTCCTTCCATTTATGGAGAACAGGAGAGTGCCCAATCTCACGAGAGGTTAGAATTTGAGTCTAATTCCTTGCAAGAATTACCCCATTTCACCGGGCCCTGGGAAACTAAGTCTACTTGCATGAGAGCGCCCACGATCATGATAAGAAATGAAGATTCTATCATACCTAGGAATATAGAGGTAGTAAAGAACACTAAAGTGCAGTGCAACCTCACTTTAGAAGAGCTACTCAAAGTTAAGCCTAAATTGTGGAAACATGTAGCCAAACAAGTGCCAGACGTAATGAAATCTCGTTCCTAGGTAGGATCCAACAGAACAGTATCAAAAATACCTTTGGACAAGATAGGAGACATGAGCGAAGGAGAAGAAGGAAACACCTATCTTCCTGTTACACATCAAGGATACACAACCAAGGCAATTTTGGACTCAGGTGCAGGAGTTGCAATTGCTACCACTTCTCGATGGAAGCGTTGGGGCAAGCTAGCACTCAGGCCGACGAGAATGAAATTGCAAATGGCTGATGGTCATATTGAGAGGCCCTTAGGATTGCTAGAAGGAATAACACTCACTACATGTGGTGTAGGGTTTGAGCATACATTTGCTATATGTGACTTTAGCAAAAACCAGGCTTATGAGATGATTTTGGGGAGACCTTTTATGTGGTAGTTGCAAGTGGTACAGGATTGGGGAACCAATTCCTTGTACCTAGAATACTTAGGTGTCACGACCAAAGTTGATCTCAAGGACTAGTCTCATTGAGATGTCCCTCCCATCCAATGGAATCCCATCCATAGAGCCAAAGATGATACCTGTGAACCTAGCACTGATGCATTTGAGGACGCAAGTGACTCCGATCTAGAGTCAATCATTATGGACCCACCATTTGCATCAGATGAAGAATACTTCTAAAGCAGTAGAAGTTCATCCTCAGAGACATGAAGAGATCACAAATGATGTGAGGATAACCACCCAAGTGACGGCCAAGAGTGAATGTAAGAAGAGGAAGAAGAGAGCAGTCACACCAGAAGAGGAAGAATCTTTGTTTAAGGTCCCTGAAATTTTTAAGAAGTACGAAATAGAAGATAGGAGAGTCATGATAAGAATGCCTAAATGTGATGCGCAAGCAGGCGAGGCCTATGATAACAAAGAAACCACGAAGAAAATTGTGGTAGCCATAGAAGAAGGAGAGGAGAGATGCACATACATAGGGCATGACCTTAATGAAGAAGAAGAGCAGGAATTGGTAGCCTTGCTGAGAGAGTACAGAGATGTATTCGCTTGGAGCTACAAGGACCTAAAAGGTGTAGACCTTGACATATGCTCACACACGATCCCCATGACTTCAGATGCTAAGACCTCTTAACAGAAGCCATACACTTACAATGACAACTATGCTGCCAAGATCAAAGAAGAGATAGATCGCTTAGTGGAAGCTGGATTTATCTATGAAATCGAGCATACTGAATGGGTATCCGCCATTGTAGTGGTGCCCAAGAAGAATGGCAAGCTACGTTTGTGCATTAACTTGAAGAAGGTTAATGCAACCACAATCAGAGATAGTTATCCGCTTCCAATCACTGAGCATCTATTAGAAAGGGTAGCAGGCAAGGAAGTGTATAGCTTCTTGGATGGATTTTCTGGCTACAATCAAGTGTCCATTGCACCAGAAGATCAACATAAGACGGCTTTTGCCACCGAGTGGGGCATACTTGCTTTTCGGGTAATGTTGTTTGGTCTAACCAATGCGCCTGCAACCTTTCAGAGACTAATGTGCCATGTGTTTAAAGAGTTCGTGAGGAAGAATTTGGAAGCCTATGTTGCTGATCTCTGTGCTCATTCCAACATTAGACAGACACATATACCTGAACTAAAACAAATCTTTGACAAATGTAGAGAATATAAAGTCTGCTTAAACACAGAAAAGTGTGTTTTCATGGTCAGGCAAGGCAAGATTCTAGTACACATAGTGTCAAAAAATGGCATATCCACTGACGAAGAGAAAGTGAGAGCCATTGTAGAACTACCTAGGCCAAAGAACATCAAGGAAGTACAAGCTTTCATGGGGCGTTGTGGTTATTACCGATGCTTCATACACATGTATGCAATCATTGCAAAGCCTCTATATGGACTTTTGACCAACTTTGAGTGGACTGATGAATGTGAGAATTCCTTCAATGAGCTTAAACAGCGATTGTGTTCAGCACCAATCTTGACTATACCATATTGGAACAAGCCATTTCATGTCCATGTGGATGCATCCAATTATGTTATTGGATGTGTGCTAGCACAACCTACAGGTGAAGGTAATATGGATCTTCCAATTGCCTGTGCTAGTAGACATTTAAATGCAGCTGAACGAAATTATACCACTAATAAAAGAGAAGGATTAGGCATGGTGTATGCAGTTAAAAAATTTAGGCACTATTTGCTTGCAAATAAGTTCAATTTTTTTTACTGATCACCAAGCTCTGCTGTACTTGGTAAACAAGCCATGCAACACACGTAGATTAGTAAGATGGTTTCTCTTACTCATGGAATATGACTTTGAGGTTGTGGTAAGGAAAGGTAGGACTCACTTTAGAGCAGCCCATCTCTCGAGGCTCACATCTGGAGAGGCCCCACAAGGAGTATCAGATGACCTTTCTGATGCTTACTTGTTCAATTGGAAGTGGTACCTCAGTGGGCTAAGCCATTAGTGCCAGTATTGACATACGATCCCAAACACCCAGTAGTAAATACTCAAGATATGGAGCTAGTAAAAGCCCAGAAGTACCATATTATGGCAAGGAGTATGTACAAGCATACAGATCAGGGAATATTAGCTTGTTGTGTGGAAGAGGATGAGTACGCAAAATGGTTGCAATTAGCACATGTAGGTGCATTAGAGCAACACCACTCAAGGCAAAGAATTTTATAAACACTAAGGAGACTCGGAGTACACTGGCCAACCATGGAAGTAGATGTCCATAGGATGTGCAAGGAATGCCCAACGTGCAACAGTAGACCTCCTGTGGAACATGCCACTCTTTATCAAGTGTCTTTTGTGCCAGACTGGAGCGAGCCACTAATAGCCTTTCTGAGGATGAAAACATTCCCTCAAGATATGAATTTGGCTAGACAAAGAAGTTTGGAACAAGAAGCCTTAGATTACGCACTCATTGGTGATAATTTATACAAATGTGGTAAAGATGGTTACCTAAGACTGTGTGTCCATGAGAGCGAATACCTCAAGATATTGGAAACTACTCACGGTGTAGCAGGAGGACACTTTGGACCAGATAGGGTGATCAAGACAATACTATTTGCAGGTCTTTGGTGGCCAATCCTTCACATGGATGCACATACCTACGTGAAGCGGTGTGATGTTTGTCAGCGAACGCAGTATCCTATACGCAAGGATAGTTTGGTAATTCCCACTCAAAGCCTTTGGGCTCATTCCTCTAGCTTGGCTGGAGGGAAGCACAATAAGTTTGATTCCTTTAATCAAGCATATGCTGAGTAAGTGCAGCCTTGCTTACATCTGATCTTCTTTTTGGCTCAACTGTCTGTAGACCATGTTTATTCCGTATTTTAGTACTGTCTGATTCTTGATCATCTATCTTCTTGTCTTCAGTTCTTTCTATGGCCTTACTTGATCCATGATCATTATTACCCATCGAATCTTACACTTCATCCTTAGTTCTTCTATTGCTCTATAATCTATAGAGCCTTTGAACTATTGGTTGCCACCGCTTATGAAAAAATATCCAGTGAGTGTTTGGATCTTCCACATAAGCTTCTCACAAAGCTACAGTAAACATATTTCCTCCAAGACTCTATTTGACCATCACAGATTGACCAATCCATCCCATAGCATTTGAACATGTATGGAACAAATCACCATTTACACTTTTATGAGGCTCTGATTCTTTCCTCGGTTCATGTATAGAGAAAGTGTTGCACGTGCCACTCGAGATGCAAGATGTTGAAACATATCGTTTTGAGCCACAAATTCTCCCTCACTATTCAGCTCTATGATGCTCGCCATACCAAGTTTCTCTCACACGGCAAGAAGACCCTCAGTGGCAACTCTCGAAGCCTTCTTACTTCTAATTGCACCCAATACCTTCTTTCGCAACTCTGTAAAAGCAACATCCACATCCCAATTGCACAACAACCGAGCCACTTTTGACATCCTTCATAAGGGGCATTGCTCTTTTTGTGAAATCGACATATGAGCAAAGTTTGATCCACCTCATTTTTTGTGTTGAAATTCTTCCAATGTCGGCTAGTTGCTTGTACAAATTCAAAACTTGAGTGACATTTTCCATTCTGCAATCTATAACCATGTCGATCTCTAGGCTTCTGAGAAGTGACTTTTGCTGCATCATCACATATGGCCACAACTTTTCTCCAACCAATTTTGTAACCTCAAACTGCAAATAGTCCAACCCTCCACACAATAGTCACAAGTATATCTCTCACCTCCTCTATGTCTTTTCCACAACAATGCACAATCACCAAATTGTGTCTACACCACCTTCTGATCCTTAAATCATCATGAATCCAGCCTCATGTAATACTATAGCAACCAAGAATCCTACAGCTCTTGCGAACCACCCCTACCACCCAACGCTATATCTAATATTTCTCATACACCTCACGGATGTGAATTGCTACATCGATGTTGGAAAAAGAGCAAGCCATCAAGGGGTTCTTCAAGGATGGAAAAAGGCGGTTGTCACTAGGGATGGTAGAAAGCATGCTTGCTTCCCAGATGGGCCATCATGCGTATGCCATTTTGAGCTTTTAACTCTACTTTAGCCTCCATATCTCCTTCCCTTTTGTTCTCTAGCTTAATGTTCTCCCTCCATGGTGTCATTAGGAGTAGCAAGTTTCTTCTCTTCTTTTCTTGTGTTATGGAAGCCTTTTACATCTCCTCTCTCCACAATGGTTCTCCTCAACCTCCAATTGGTCTTTATAAGTTCCTACCTTAGACATCTATTTGTAGCTTCTTCTAATCAATAGCTATCCACATCCTCCTTATCACTCTAAGCCCCAACAATGTACAATATAACAAACTACTCATCAGCTAAAGCCCTTCCTTACAATACACATTTCCATATAAAGATACATGATTCCAATAGGTTTTGTCCACCTATTCTTGTTACAAAAATCAATCTACTTTCTACTCTTTCAAGGAAGCCTTCCAAACTTCTAGATGCATAGTTCCATATTAGACGACCAGACTAAGAGGCTTGACAAGAATTTTGACAAGGGGATTATAAGCTTCATGATGCCTCCAAGATTTCTATCTATCATCGGTATCTTTAGGATAACATATCCTCTCTTTTATCCTTGTTTCTTCTACTTTTTAGCCATTATGATCTACATCTCTTGGGCAATTGTAGGCTGGCTAGGATAGGGCTTTCCTAAAATCAAGATAAAGATAAGAATTTAAATATGTGCACAACCAAGAGAGAATCTAGGTTAAGGGTTAGCCTATGAAAAGGGAAAGGATATTTCTTACCAATCCTTCATGAAAAATGCATGTAGATGTTCACAAGAAACCCAAATTTTCCAAATTTGTATCCCTTACATTTCCAAGTTTTACAAGGTTTTTATACTCCTCTCTTCTTAGGAGATTTTTTTATGAAGATACCGTGCCGAAAACTCCTTTGAAACTTATAAAAGAACCCCAAAAGAATTTTATTTACACATGACGAGAAAAAAGTGAACAAAATTAATGGAAAAAATCAACATAAATAAACAAAAATTTTGTAAAAAAGTACTCTTATTCTATTCATAACTTGAAGAATCACCACAAATGGTAGACAAATCACCCAAAGAGGGATCCCTACCACACCCAAAGTGGATCATTTCAACAAGTTATGTCTAATCTTGCAAACCACCATTGTTTACAGAGCATAGTAAAATGAAAACATGCTAAAATCTATGAAAATTTCATGAATCAAGCACTTCTTCCACACCATCACGTAAGTGACAAGAGAACATCCCTAAAAATGGTGCCAAAATGTGTTGACATTGTAGCATCATAGACTCTTACATTATCAAACCAATGAGCTATCTGGTAAGACCCAAATTTGTATGGAACCTACACATACATAATGAAACTTCAATGTCATTCATGGCATGAATCCACACGCAAGATTGAAGGAAAACACTCAAAAAACAAGAACACTTGACATCAATCATGCACATAGACATGCAAACCACACTTGAAGAAGGTCACAAGCTTAGATGAAGAAGGAAAAAGAAGCAAATCCGTGAGACTCAAAAGGCACAAGCATGTGCTCTCCAAAAGAGCAACATCTTCTTATGAGCCAAAATGGGCCTCCTCTACAATGACTAGTGACCTCCTTATATACAGTTTGGCCACTTTCCCCCCCCTATGTGGGATTATTGTGCTCAAATGGATATTGATTCTAATAAAGAGCAAAAAGTGTGGCATTCTCACATCACTATACATGAGTGTTTATGAGTAGGAAAAGATCAATCTAGAATGAAAAAATGTAGCAACATTTACGATTGATGATGAAAAAAGACTCAATTTGTGTTGTGCTTTTAACAACAAGATTGCATCATGCTCCTTGGTATAGCCATGGCCCATGAACATCATTTTCCATGTTTGGACAATTAACCCCATCTCATTTTAGGTTTTGCAATGTGCATATCCTCGAGTGTTGAAGACCTAACAAATGGGTATGTGATTTCTTTAGTAGCTCTGGCATTTCTAGTTCATCAACACAACACAACATGACACCTCGATTATCTTGATAATAAACAAAAATTTTGCAATGATGTGGTATATCATCATCTCATGCAATGATTTGGCTGAGCTTAGATTGATCTTGTGATGACATGCATAAGTAAGCTCGGATACTATGTAACCAAGGATTTATCCTTGCCTAACCAAGAAAATGCAATTTTTTAGGATTTAAGCAAATCTTATAGGTTCTTCACTTCTTAAAGATCTTTTGTAGAGTGGGAATATGCTTCCTTCATTGCTCTAAGTATAAGCATAAACATCTACATACACTTCCATGAATTTCCAAAGAGATTCTTTAAGCACATGACACATCACTCCTTGGAATGTGGCAAGAGCATTGTTAAACCCAAGGCATGACACAAAATGTGTATATAGCCCATTTAGTGGAAAAATCCATTTTGTGCTAGTTTTTTGGCATAATGTCCACCTGGTTATAACCTAAGAAACTATTAAGGAAGTTTTAGACTTCCTTGCCAACAACACATTCCAACAAATGGTCCATAATTGGAAGCAACTAACTATCTCTAATAATAGCTACATTTACTTTCTTGAGATTAATGCACTCTCAATTTTCCATTTTTCTTTGAGATCACTATCGATGACACCCATTTTGTGTGCTCTATCTCATAGATGAATCCTGCACCTAGCAATCTATCGATCTCTTCTTTGATCTTTGTTGAATAATTATCATTATAGGTGTATGGTCGCTGCTTACTTGGCTTAGCATCTTCGACCATGGGAATCCTACGCGAACAAATCTTCGGGTCCACACCTTTAAGGTCCATGTAAGTCCATGCAAAAATATCACAATGTAGCATCAACATTTCCTCTTGAAACTTCTACTAAAATAGAAATCCTGAAACATGCACCAACAACTCCTCTAATCCTGTTATGCCATGGAGTTGGTAAGATCATTCTCACTACTGCTGATGATAGTTCTTTAACATTTTCAGATGCTTTATTTGTGCCAAGGATCAAGAAGAATATGTTATCAGTTTTAGCCTTAGCCAAGATTGGCTTGGTTGTGAAATTTGTTGATGACAGATGTATAGTTCATGATCTATTAAATGGTGATGTCATTATTGTTTCTAGCACTTTATGCCATGGGCTATATAATCCCATAGTCTATGAAGAATATGTGAATGATTCAGCATGTACAGTACATGATTCTCAAGCTTTCTCAGATGCAAAGCTTTGGCATGCATGCTTTGGTCATCTGAATTTTTCTAGTTTTCTATGCTTGTAGAAATCTGAAATGGTATCCTCTCTGCCCAAACTTGAGGCACCTAGTAAAGATGTTTTTGAAGGTTTTATTTTGGGCAAAATGCAGCATTCCTCATGCCCAAAAGACGCCTAAGTCTCAGCTACTCAAAAATTGCTGCTTGTTCACAGTGATGTCTGTAGTCCTATGCAATCACCCTCTTTTGGAAACTTTCTTTACTTCGTGAATTTCATTGATGATTTTTCTAGGCATGCATGGGTATATGGATTGAAAGCAAAGTCCAAAGTATTTATGTGCTTCAAATAGTTTCTAGTTTTGGGTGAAAATATGTCAGCATATAAAATGGGCACCCTCCGTTCTGATGGGGGGGGGGATATATGTCTTCTGATTTTAATGTGTTTCTAGTTGAACATGGGATAAAAGATCAGTGTACACTACCATATACACCTCAATAAAGTAGAGTTTCTGAACGAAAGAACAAGTCACTCATGAAGATGGCAAGGTGTATGGTCAAGAGTTAGGCTTTACCACAACTTGGTAGCTCATGTATATCTTGGTTGAGCAAGAAGCAGCCTACTTTGGCTACTTCCAATTGTGAGGTTGAGTATAGGGCAGCTTTCATAGTGATTGTTGAATGTGTGTGGTGCAGACGCCTTATGCCTAATTTGGGTGTTGGTCCATCTTCTACCAGCACCATCTTCACTGATAGTCAGAGCGCAATGGCAGTTGTGAGGAAACCTGTGTTCCATGCTCACACTAGGCACATTGAGGTGCACTATCAGTATGTCCATGAGAGGTTATCTATGGGAGAGATCAGTTTGACATATGTGGCCACACAAAAGAACATTGTAGACCTTTTCACAAAGGCTCTGCCTACAAAGAATTTTGACACTTTCCGCAAAGCTTTGGGCTTACTTATGGCTTGGCACTTCCTTATACATGAATGCTAGCTCCTTGTTCACCGCATCACTCAGAGGGTGGATTTGTTGATATATTCAGGTAGCGATGTGTGTGAACACACTAGGAACACCGGAACACTTTTTCCCTCTTTAGGAGGTTTTTTCCCCCCAACTTGTATATACACCTATAACCCTAATGGGTCACTTATCTTTGTACATTCTAGTGGTAATACATTCAGTATTGTGTGTTGTGCTCATAGCTTCTTCCTCTTCCTTGTGTTGTTCACGTGCTTCTGCACACCTCAAACTCCAACATCTTCCACAACGCTAACCTTTCCCTTTCTAAGCCTCCTCTAGCATATCATTGTTCATGGTACTCCAAGCTTGACCTTGTAGCTATTCTTGCTTGGTATGCCTTTAAGAAGACATGTAAGCCTTCAAGCATAGGATCTATTAACACTGATTCTAGCTAGTGCTTCATGTGATTCCTTCTAGATTTTTCTAGAACTAGTCTCACTTGAGATGATGACTATGCATGGTTTTCTTACAAATTTGCTAAGGATCTGATTCTTTTCTTGTTATTTTCGTAAGTCCTCTTGTGATTCTTTCATTCTTTTTTTCCATTTTTTCTTGATTTTCTCTTTTCTAGATTTCAAGGTTTATGTTCTCTTCTTCAATGGACTTTTGTATTTGTTTGTGGTATTTTCTAGATTCCTAGGGTTTTTCTATTCTTTATTCTCATCAGAGGGGTTGAAAATTTCAGGATCTATTTGGAATTCCTAATGTTGCAATTGAGCATTAGTCACTACTTGCATAAGTATTGAGCCACATTACCTTCTATAGGAAGGTCCTACAAAGTCTATGATGTTTATTTGAGTGTTCTTCACTTTCTTCTTTTGGATATTTGGGGCCATCCCTTAAGGGATGTTCTTTCCTGCACTCATTGCAAAATTCACATAGTTCTAGTTCTAGGTTGATATTTGGATGGATGAGGACAATCACGAATGAAGTGATCTCCATCACATTTGTAAAAAGATCCTCCTATTGGTGGTGCTCTATCTTGTGTCATAAGAGGTCTCATAATGGTGTAAAAATAAGATCTTTATGGTCCTTGATTCCAATTAGAATCGTGAACATATTATGGAGAAACATAACAAGTAAAGTAGTGTTTTTGTGGAACTTCTTAGTAGCCTTGCCCTCCTCTAAGATGCTCAAAAGAAATTTATTGCAAGGGTGGCATTGCTGCACATGAAATAGGCACAATGGCTCATTCTTTGCTTTCATTTGGGTTGGTGCATTTCATAGGAATAACATTTTGGGGTGGATAGTGTTGTTATCCTAGGATACATTGTGCCTGATTAGGATCTTATTGACCCATTTGTGGCCTAGGTGCTTGATAATATTGCCAATGATTATAGTCTTCTGACAGACCATGAGGTGCATAATCATATGGTCTTGGTTGATATGCCAAAGTTTGTCTCATCTATTGCTTGTTGTAATGATGGTCAACCATGGTATGATTTGTGACTTTTTGGTAGTAGTGATTCTATTAAATCTGCATGTGGTTGAACTTTCTCAAAAGTACAACTTTGCATTGGATGGTCTCCTCTGTATTAATAACATCTTACGAGTGGTTGCACATGTTAAGGTGCATTTTGATAAAATCGATTGCCCAATGATTGTTGCATTTCCAACTTCTTGGCTATCATGTCAACAAGTTCATCAATAAAGGGTAGATGCAATCTAGTCGTAAAAGAGTCTAATATTGTGTGCACCTCTGGAAAGCTCATGTCTTTTAGCATATTATCTTCCAAGTTTATACACTCTTTCAAGCATGCATCAAATGTTTGGATGCACTTAAAATGGACAAATTCCCACAATTAATTGCTAAGTAATCCATCCAAGTAGAGGGATATCTGCTTTTCTTGGGAAGGAAGATCCCTAACTAGAAATTTATCCACATACTACTTAAATCTATGAGCGATAATCCTTACAATCTCATGATTATTTTGTTTGAAGATACGGATCAAAGAAGAGGTGTCATGCGTAACTCCTTTCCTCAAAAACTTACCAATGAACTCATCCACAAGATGAGAAACATATTTAAATGTTCATTTTTCTAGTGGCTGGAACTAAAGTCAAAGTAGATCCTACCAATGTGAGTCCAAAATCTTTGTATCGAGTAAAGAAAATCATTTACTTACTGCACTCCAAACACTTGCTTAAATTCATCCACATGATCATAAGGATTAGTTGTATCAACATAATAATTCTTCATGCATTTGGAAACTTAAGAAGGATGAAACCTTCTACCAACATCTTGTGTTCATACAGGTGTAAAAGGAAAAACATTTTGTCACATCACTTGTGGGTTAGGAGGTCTCCCCACATTTGGTGGTCTAGATTGAGGATTAGGGTTTCCTCCTCCTAAATAAACTCCATTTGTCTCTTTTGAAATTATTGGGAATGTGGTATTGCTCTTCATCTAGTCTCTTTTATCATGAGAGTATTCACTAGTCTCTGGCCTCTCTTGACAATTTTGTTCTTGCTTCTTTGGCGAGAAGTTAGGTTGTCCTAGATAGGTGTGTTTGAATTTCACGTAGGTCATCATAAGCTCATTTTTGGATCTTTCATTTCTTGCACTATGATTGGACTTGGTCCTTCTTTGCTAGGAGATCAAATGGTCCATAATGCAAAGTTTGTTTTTACTACAAGGAAGAAATCCCCGAAACTCTATCCACATAGAGTATTCTATTCAAGATGGACTTGGCATGATTAATGACTAACTCCTCAGCATCAGCCCAATTTTCAACCTCCAACTCTCCCATATCATTTGTATGATCCAGATTGTCACACAACACAAACATGATGGCTTGTTTGCCTTGAGAAGACTGCAAATGTATCACATTGTTATTTAGTTCATGGAACTAGACCGCAACTCCATGAGCATTGGTACAAACAAATTACACAGTGATACGAGACTTGCTCTCAATTCTAGACATGGTATTTTCACTCAAGGAAATCCTTGCATGTCACTAGAGCATGCCATAACCTCAATATCACTATTTGACTTGCGAGGCTCACTAAAATATGAGTGCTTTAGTAGTTGCTTGAGTCACACTCTCCTCCAAAAAGAGCAAACCCGGGCATTTAACCTTTTTTTTCTAGTGTAGGTGCATATGTCAAATTTTGCATCGTTTGGTGTTTTGGTTTGTGAGTTATGGACTTGTTAGGATTTTAGTGCCCAATTTCCACATGTTGTGATTTAAGTTCTAGATTAAGTGGTGTTTGTTTTGTTAGTTGTGCAATTGATTAGAATGAATACTTATGTTGCTTGTTTGTGGTTTGAAGTCCTCAATAGGTTAATGATAGCAGGAAGCCTTCTCCAAAAACAATAATTTTTGAGTTGCACTATTTTCAAGCTTTGCACATTAATTCTCACTTCGCAGCTCGCGATTGCAAAAGTTTCAAAAGAATCAAGCAAAAAACACGATTTCCCTAAGAAATTGAGATATCTCAGGGAAATCGTGATTCCCCAACGATGACAAGAAATCATGATGGTAGATAGCAATCATATGACCCATACAAAACGATATCCCAAAATATGATTTCTCAAACTTGACGATTGTGGGAAAACATGATGCCACTGGTTGCGATTTTGAATGTCTCTCTGCGCGATGGTCATGGGCAATCGCGAAACTCAATGCAATGTTGATTTCTTGGTCTTGATTACCTACTAGAGCAACGGTGATGTCAAAACACAATGGCAATTTTCAATGTCTCCAATAATAGTTATGATGCCTTTGAGTAATCACAATGCCATGGTCCATAGATAAAGACAAAGATGGCTGTAACTTTTTATGATTTTTGGTCCATTTCCTAGGTCTTTAAGGGTATACAACAAGAATATGTAAAAACTTTTCTAGAGAAACCCACTCTTTTTTTTTTTTGGAAAACGACATATCCAATGTTTTCAAAATCACTTCCTAAATTTTTTTTTTTAATAAAAGGAATTTTGGCCTTGGCCTACTCTCCTCTACTTTAATCAAATAAAAGAAAAAGTTACAAATGAATGGGACTAGTGCCCATAGGACCCCCCGAATCCCACAAAGCAGGGGTAACATTTGTGGTCCTAGAGAGCATTACAAAGAAGGCTAATAACCCTCTCATCCCCCTCATGTGGAGCCCACTTAGGTTTACGCTTGTTGTTCTCGATGAGAAACGCTTTATGGTGTCTAAATGGAGGGGAGCTCTTGCAATTGGAAATTCTATTGCCAACGAGGAATAGAGACTTCTCGATCGACCATTCTTTAGGAGTGTGACGAAAGTTGACATCACACCTCTCCCTCCAAATCTTCGAGAGGGTTTCCCCTCTTATAGAGTTCTAGAGGGCCGCTAAGCAACCGATGGCTTCACCCAGCAGTGCTTGCTTCCAAGTAATACGTTCCTGTAGCCTCAAAATATTCCCAAGGGTTCATCAAAGTCGCAGAGACCTCGGGCACGTGAAGAAGATGTGACCAATATTTGCGATGGCATCTCTTGCACCACGGGGGAGCCCCGCAAATTTTGCTAGCCTTCAAATTGGTCCAGATACCACAGTGAAGAATTTGCCACATTATAATCGACTTTTTTATTTCAATGAGAGGATGCTAGATAGATATGAACTTCAAATCCCAACGTAGCCTTGTCCAAGTCAGACACCACTTTTTATTGAGCATGATATGGTAGTCTGTGTTCACCTTGTTTTTGGGAATTTTGGACAAGCGATTGTCGTTGTGCCAAATGAGACCCTCATGGCATGGAGGATTCTGCCCAATGAGGAGCCGGCTTCTTGACCATTCCCAAGCGAGGCATCTGCTCTGAAGGAGCATCCATTCTTCATAGTTCACTCTTAATTCTGGGTCTATGTCCTCAAAGTTGATCGATTGGCAAGTTTCTTTTTTCTAGAGGTGTTTCCACTGTCTGAGACCCTTGTTTTAGAGCCTCCTGGAAATTTCAAGGCTCCAGGAAGCCACGCCCCTAATGCCTGTGATCGGGATCCAGATAAAGTCATTTTGTCTGATACCGATCGCCCATTTCCAATCTTCTTTGATTCTGATAAATTGTTTGAACTTGTTCCAAATCTTTCACAGGGCGTGCACAAGATTCAATCCTTTAGGGGAAACTGAGATTGGGGAGAATAAAAGGGTAAGGAAGCCCAAGTCCTTCCAACCAGGGAGGCCCACAAGCATAATCACGTTCTTATTCCTGAAAATGAGCTTGGCCCAAGAGGACTCGCAATGGCACCAAGCTCTAATGATCCATTTAGCCGCTAGCTTGTCAGCCACGCCTTCAATATCCATAATGCCCAAACCCCCACAATCCTTTTGGCTGACACATGTAGACCATTTAATTTTTGGAACTCCCCTTCTATTGTGGTCCCCCGTCCAAAGAAAGTTTCTATAGATTCTTTCTAGTTTGCTAAGCTCTTGATCGTCGGTCTCCAACAGGAGAGAAAGTAAATGGTCGAGGATATGAGGAAAGTATTAATTACCATGGCCTGCCCCACGAGGTTGATTTGCATGCCCTTCCAATATGCAAGCTTGTTGTCCAACACTACCAAATTATCTTGAGGGGTCAGGTTTTTCGCCTACTTAGTATTCCAATGCGCTTTGGCATCTTTGTGGAGCAGCATTGAAATTGGTTCATTTCAAAACTTCCGAAATAATTTTAACTATGAAAACTACACAAAAGTTAAATCTTAAACCCAAGATGCCGTGTATGAAGTATCAATAGAAATAGATCACCACATGATGAGACACAAATGTTTGAATATCTCTTTTCTCTCTATTGTTGCTCTTTATCTTTCTCTCTCTCTCACTCTCTCTTGCAAATGAGAGCCAATTCCAAGAAAATGAACATAAAAGAATCTTGAATTACGTATGTTTTTGCTATAAGCACTATTTAACATATTTCTGCTTTCAAAAGCACTCTATCTACCTCCAAAGTTTGTCTACTCCATATCAAACTTCAAGGAGCTAAAAGAACAGTAAAGTGAAGGTTTCTATGAAGAAAATGACAACTTTACTTTGCAAAGTTAAGAGCTCTTGAAGAATACTTGATATCCAAGCATTAACAAGCATGAATCCTTCTTCAATCCAACTCTAAAAGCTTTCCAACACTAACTTAGGCAAGAAATCACTGGCAATGGCACCAAAAGCTATTTTTTATAGACTTTAATGGATCAAAAAAGTCACCTACTAGCACCAAAGTGGTTTATTGAAGTGGCTAAATTGTCAATCCAAGTATCTTACCCACTAAGGAGCATGAAAAACTAAGAAGAAAAGTAATTGGGAGAAGAGAAATGGAAGACTAGAAGTGAAAAGTCAAAGTTCACAGGTCTGCAAAACTTTCGAAAGCAATATCTCATTAGGCATCAGAGACAATCCTATGTTCACATATCGAAATGTGTTAAAAAAAAAAGGTTCTACACTTATATATGTTCATAACTACAAAATAGACAACTTGCAAAGAGAAAATAGACTTTGAAACAGTGGGAGGATAGACCTTACCTTGTTTTGAAGCTCCATAGATGCACAGAGCCACACACACATGGAAATATCCCTTCAAGTTTTGTATATCCCCTTGAGACACTCATTCCTCACCATGTCCACCTCCAAAGAGAAAGAAGAAGAGATAAAAGTTGAGGAGAAAGGAGAGATACGAGATTTGTAAAGGAACTATCTCTTTGCAATGGCAAAAGTCTACAAAAATGATCTCTCAATGAGCAAATTAGTGGCCTTGTTCACACCAAAATGACCATCATACTTAGAATACTCCTACACTAATTATAGGTATATTCTGATTGTGTTGTTGAGCTTGTTAATTTACCACGAGTGGAATAAATACATATGCAATCTTTCACATGATCTTGGCAATTATAAAAATTAATACATCCGTAAAAATTAAGGGTCTAGCCTAAGAGGGAAATTTACAAAAATTATAGGTGGGGTTCCAAAAAAATAGTAAGCCCTTTGTCTTCACCAACTTCTACCTCTTTTCTTTATATGCCTTCAGTTGTGTTCAATCTTTGATTTGAGCTTTAACATGATCTTTAATAAAACAAGGAGATTATACCTCAACCATTGGAGATCTATTGAAGTGCATGGAAAGCTTGGACCTCAATTCTACTTTTTAGTTATCTATTTGTAACTTTTGATTATTCGAATGTAATGGAAAATTTGGACCATTTCTCCTTATGTATGTCATGTGCGCTCTTTATTCTTCATGTTGGCTCTATTCTCTTACTATTTTTATATCATTTGTGGCTTATTATGCGAACAAAAACCACCCATTCATTTTTATGGTGCAGAAATGGTGGTATGGGGCATCATGCACTCAAGGCATTGGCTAGTCTAAATGGGTGCATCCTCCCAAGCTCAAGGGTGGGTGGATGTGGACCTTATGGTTGGAAGATGAGTATGATATATGGTCACTTATGTTCATGAATATGGATTGCACCTTGTCTTGTGTCATAGGATGCATCTTGAAGGTATCTAGCAAGATGGACGCAATGACTTAAATCCAAAAATTATAACATTTCTAGATTCTCTTACTTTGATTGGTTACAATGCGTTTGTGATGTCTCTCTTTCCAAAATTACTGAGATAATGCATATGCCTAATGAAGTATCATGTTCTTGTTTCAAGTGTAAGTATTGTGGATAACAAACATCTACTTGAATGAATTTTTTGATTCCATGTGCCAATGCCCTTGGAAGTTGGTTATTCTATTGAGTCATTGGCTATGATCCCAACTTAAGTACGCTAGGTGAATACAAAGATGCAGATGGTTTTCTATTACAAGATATTATTTGCTCTTCAACCATCCCCTTTGGCCATGCACATAGGAATCATTGACTATTTTTGTTAAAAATAAGCGACATGATTCAAATTTTGTATGATCAACACTATAATGGTTCATTTGATCTTTTACAAATTTTGTGCTTATAATGATTTATTACACAAAACATTGAATGATATTGTTTGTCCTTATACTTCAAATAATGAACCAACAAATCTTAATATAACAATTACTTTGAAGCATTTATTATTAGAGGTTATTCTAATTAGAAGGCCAAAAGTTTTACTATCCCATCAAACGAAGGGTAGTATTAAGTACGGGTTTTATTGTAAAATTTGTTGAAGAGCATGGATGACGATAGAAAATCCACATATCCTACAAGCTTTGATACCAAGTGTAAAATACAAAAATGTATTGTTCTGTGTAGTCTTATGCTCTTGTGGGGATGGCCTCATGCCTAACTGAGAATTGAATGAAAACCACTTACTTGCATCACCATGCAAGCACAAAGAAATTTCTTTTTTATTCATTGATGTTCTACATTTCTTTGCATTTGACCTCATTCATGATGAAAATGAGGACTATGTCTCGATGTGTGAAGTCATCCGGAATAAGCACTACTTTTTTGCATGTCCATGTTTCCCAAGAATCCTAATCTAGAAGCTTTGATACCAACTTTTAAATATGAAGATGGGACGCTTGAGACTCATCCCTCAACCAATATAAATCCCTTGCCACTTGTGCCTCTAGAGTCCACTCTAAGGTCCATCTACCCTTCATATGGGCACTCTAAAGGTTAGGAAAAACCCTAGGATCTTCTATTAGGGCCTTGGATCCATATATATCACACATCCAACTTTTTGACTATATAAGGTGACATCAAAAGGTTCTAATTCTACATCTACCTATAATGACACATAACATCCATAAATGTCTGTATAGGTTGTGTAGGAAATAAGGCTTCTACTTCAAAGTCTTAAAACACTTCTTCTACATCCAATTCTAGTACTCTATAACTTCTAAAGAGAAGTCAAATTACATTGCATCCACCTTTGAGAAAGGAGAATGACACTATTGTAAGAAACTTGGGCATTACATTTCAGAATGTAGAAAGATGATTTATATTGAGAAGAAAAGATCATCACAAAACAATGCTGAAGAAATTTCAAAGCCTAAGTATTCAAAGAAGGATCATGTCAAGGTCTTTGTATTGAAGAGATAGCCTTTGATAAAGCAACATTACATGCAATCTCAAAAAATCGCTTGATATTTGATTCCAATACGTCCAAGCATATGAGAGGTTGCAAGAAGATGTTTCCTATCCTTACTAACTCAATAAGAAGAACGTTGACCATAGCAAATGGTCATGATCTAGATGTTGTTGGTGTTAGAGAAGTAAACCTGAAATCTAGAGTAGGAGGAAACTTCACTATTTCGGATGTTCTATATGTACCTAAATGAAGAATTTGCAATCTGTATCTACAATCTTGACAGATGATTACAAGGTCATATTCAAGAAAGATTCATGCTAGATCCTCACCCCAAAAGGAGGAACAATGCCTTTTGCAAGGAAAAAACATAATTGGAATGTTTGTATTCTCGAAATTAGTCATGCAAATGGTGCTAGGTCATCAACACCTAAGGAAAACATGAAGTTATGGCTTGCTAGATTCGGTCATATCAATTACACAACTCTCAAGCACAATAAAGACCAAGGTATGGTGGAGAGCCTTCCCATTCTTGCTTTACCAGATGATGCAGAAGCATGTAAAGGATGTCTTGAAGGAAAGCTGCACAAGCTACCTTTCAATAAGTATGGATATATCACAACTAGCAAGAAATTATTGATCATACATTCAAATACAAATGGAACTATGAGGGCATATTCTATTCAATGATTCAAATATTTTGTTGCATTCATACAGGATTTCTCCATATATCCATGGGTTTTTTGTCTTAAATCAAAGTCAGAAGTATTATCGACATTCAAGAAGTTCTTAGCTATGGTCTAAGATCCAACTTTTGAGAACTAATAGAGGAGGAGACTATTTGTCAAAAGTCTTCAAGTATTTTCTAGAAGACAAAGGAATCTCTCATCAACTAACTATTGCCGATACTCCAGATGAGAATGGTGTTACAAAGAAGAAGAAGAATAGGACACTTGTTGAAATGATGTGTAATATGATGTCCTCCAAGAGACTCTCACCTAAATTTTGGTTTGATGTAGTACAAACAACAAATTAGATTCTTAGCATGTCTTTCAAAAAAGCTTTAAAGGTCATTACATCTTATGAAGCTTATCATGGGAAGAAGCCTAATATGTGAATTATTTCAAAGTTTTTTGATCTCTAGCCTATGTTCACATTGAGAAGAAGGATCGTGCTAAGATAGACGTCAAAGCAATCAAAGAAGTATTCATTCATTATCCAGCTGAAAGTAAACGATTTATATTATGTGTGCTAGAGACAAGTGATATCCTACTCTCCTGTAATATTTACATTGTAGAAAGTTAGATATATGATAGACATGCACATATCCCATACTTCATCAAGGTAGATGATTATGCATTTTTTGAGATAAATTTGGATACTTACAATCATCCGCATGGGGGGTTGAACAACCTTCTCAAACCTTGAAGGTTACGACTCATAAAGGTAAAGGGAAAGTTTTTAAACTTACACCACCATCATCTACATCTCCATCTTCCCCGCTTTCTTCATTACCTCTTGATGTACCAACTTATGAAGTTGGAGAAACTTCTAGATCACCTAAAGAGAGAGTTGCAGATGAACCAGAGTTCTCACCAATATTCCCAATTAGATTGCGCATTTGTCTCCTTTTGTATGTGGATAAAGATGTAATCTCCTCTTCTTCCTCTTCTGTCTTCTAGGCAAAAATTGGAGTAGCAACCTTCTTGGATGAAGAAGCCACATCTTCCTCTACTTGTCATGGCCTAGGGTACTTTCCTTTGACAATGTTCCACAGGCCCTTGGATACTAGCAAATCCATCATTGTAAAACTCCATATTGGATACTTAGACATTCCATCTAATTTATGTTCTTGTTCAAGTCTATCTCTATAGTCACTCATCTTGAGTTAAGGATGTATGTCAACTATGCTCTGATACTAGATGTTGGAAGTGTGGTAGGCACAATAAACCAACCACAAGTTAAGTCCAAGATCTTTCCAACACCTTAGAACATGACACACATTAACATAATCAATAAAGATAAAGATCAATAGAGATAGATAGTAAGACAATTATGAAAGTGCAATGGCTTGATGCTACTATACACTACTAATGAAAAATTTCAAATACAATATGTGTGTGTGATACAAAATTAGAATGTAGGTTGAATCTAAGGGTGCTAGTTACAATAGTTGAGTGAAAGGTGCCTAAGAGGTATAAAATATGAGTGAATATATGCAAAAATCAGGATAAAGACTATTCCAAATAGTCAAGATGGAAAACCCATAATTGAAATTAGTCTTCTCTAATGTAGGCAAAGCCAATAGTTCCTACTAGTCTTGAAGTAATAGGCAAGGGCTTGGTACATCAATAGCACAAGTAAAAATCCTAAAGTAGAAGCTACATTTGTCCAAAATTAACATGCACAGAATGGATGTGTGAAGAAGAACAAGGTTGGCTATTTCCAAACTCCTTCAAACTTGTGCGTACTCATCCTTGTGTTTTCCTTGAGTCCTCCTAGCTCATCACCTAAAAGATTAGCTAAAATAGCTTGTAGATGGATTGTTATGAGGGTGGCTAGTTAGCCTCTCCTTATATAGTGAGGCTTGGGAACTCAAAAAATATGCTTATGAAAAGCATGTATGAAAAGAAAATTAGGGTTTGCAATTTGATGATCAATCTATAACCAAATGATACAATGTTATAAATCCTTGAAAAGCTCTTGATGATTGGTTTCTAATGGTGCAATAAAATTTTTGCCCATTTTTTACCAAATTTTGAAGAATTCCTAAAAAAAGGATTACTAGAACAATGGAAATTTGGGACATTCTGACATTATTTTCCAACGATGCCTTCATACGCACCTCTAAGAGAAAGAGAAAGTTAGGGGAAAATACTATTTCATATGAGATAAAGCCTTCGCATATATTAGGTGATGAAACCTGCTAAAAATTATCCTCGATGATCCCTCCAATCTTGCCCAATCCTCAACATGAAGTTTGAGGAAGAAGAAAAGTTCGAAGTCGATGAAAAATCTAGATGAATACGCATGACGATTCAAGAAATAATACTCCTCCCTTGAATATAATACTCCTCCCAATCATGTACCTATAATAATCTCTCTAACTAGCCATAATGAAACCCGCCTATGTGATCTCTCACATTGGTGCCACACGGCACTCATGTGAGAGCCCACATGGAATCTTATAAAGAGTGGGTTGACACACCCACTTCCAATGCATCAATATAACACTTCTTTCCCCTTAAGTCTATTTTTATCCTCAAAAACGATATTCGAAAGTTCTAATGAAAGAGAGAGAGAGAGAGAGTATAATAGGTACTCCCACTAAACCCCATGTATCCGATGCACATGGTCACATCTCTATGGTGTTTCTCCATATCCTTCCCCTTAAGAAAATATGTGGGAAGGTAACATAAATTTAGGATATCATCTCTAAAAGGTGTTAACCCACTCCCATGTAGCACTATCCTCTGAACTATCTTTCCACTTTGCTAGGCACTCTTCACGTCGTGACTCCTTGTCCGTTTCTCATCACATCTGCCAACAAATCCTCTTATCCTATCATGGGAGTTGGTAAGATCATTTTGACTATTGATCATGGTAGTTCTTTCATAGTGCCAGATGGTTTGTTTGTACTAGGGATCAAGAAAAAAATGTTGTCAATTTCAGCACTAGCCAAGATCGGCTTGATTGTCAAATTTGTTGATGACACATGTATAGTTCATGATCTCTCAAATGATGATGTTATTATTCCTTCTGCCATTTCATCTTGTGGGTTGTATAAGCTCATAGACTATGCAAAATCTATCAATGATTCAACATGTGCAATTCAAGATTCTTCGGCTATCTCAGATGCAAGGCTTTGCCATGCATGTTTTGGTCATCTAAAGTTTGCTAGTTTGCTAGTCTACATAAATTTGAAATGGTATCATAACCAAAACTTGAGGCACATGGTAAACAAGTCTATGAAAGCTTTATTTTGGGCAAAATGCAGTGTTTCTTCTTCCTAAAAAATGGTTAAGTTAGAGCTACTAAAAAATTGCAGTTTCTTCATGGTGATGTTTGTGGTCCTATGTAGACACATTCTTTTGGGAAGTAACTTTACTTTTTTACTTTTATTCATGATCTTTCCAGGCATGCATGGGTGTATCCATTGAAAGCAAAGTCCGATGTGTCTATGTGATTCAAACAGTTTCAATTTTTGGTTGAAAATCTGTGAGCATGTAAATTGGTCTTTCTGATCGAGGGAGAAAATATTTCTTATGATTTTAATGCATTTTTTGCTAAAAAATGGGATGAAACATTAGTGTACAAGGTCGTGTATACCTCAACAAAATGGAGTTGTTAAAGGAAATAACATGTCTCTTATGGAGATGGTGAGATGTATCGTCAAAAGTGAGGCTTTACTAGATAGCTTCTGGCTTGAGGTTGTTATGTGTGCAGTAAATGTACTTAATAGGTGTCCCACCAAGCAGTGGAATTCTATCACTCCATATGAGGCTTGGCATGGTCGCAAGCCATCTGTTGCTCATTTGTGCATCTTTGGTTGTTTGGCATATGCATTAGTGCTTGAACAACAACGCAAGAAATTGGATGACAAAGGAATGAAATGTATTTTTTGGATACAATTCTGAAAGCAAAGGCTATCATTTATATCATCCACATACTAAATGCATTCTAGTTAGCTATGATGTCTTTTTTTGTGGAAGATGCAATTCATCCATTAGTTTCATGTATTAAGCAAACATCAATGAGCTCCAAATATGTGTATGATATTTTGTTACCTCTTTTTACAAGTGGAAAATCAAGTATTGGTCCAAATAAGGCAATTTCTTAGCCTTTACCGGTTTCACATGGTGATGCATATCATTCCATTTTTTATGCATATTTACATGATGCACTTGTTGATGAGAGGGCTAATATAGAGGAGGGAAAAACTATGTCTAAATGGCTGGTGCAAACTTTGTGAGATAGAAAATTAGATGCACCTCTATTGTATCGTACTTGTTCAAACTCTCATAGTGCTTGTTTTGTATCATATTACTATGCAATGGCTGTCTCTAGTATTTGTGATGAGAATGAGCCTGTTTCTTTTGATGAAGCATAAAATTCAGAAAATTGGATAGCCACTATGGAATCAGAATATGATGCTATTACGAAGAATGGTACTTCGTCTTTATGTGATTTGCCTTTGGCAAAAAGACCATTGGCACTAAATGGGTATACACGCTAAAGCATAAGCCTGATGGAATAATTGACACGCATAAGGCTAGGCTTGTTGCAAAAGGTTATGCTCAAGAGAGAGGCATTGATTTTGATGAGACCTTTGCTCCCACATGCCCAATTACCACTATTCATAGCATTTTTGTGCACTTGCAACTCATCAATGATGTGCATTAGTTGGGCATTAAAACTACATTTTTGAATGGTGACTTACATGAAGAAGTATATGTTTTTAAGCTCCCTGGTTTTGTACAAAAAGAGCATGAAAACAAAGTCTACAAGTTAAAAAAGGTATTTTATGGTTTGAAGCAACCACCACGTGCTTGGTATGAAAAGATGCATGCCTACTTGATTGCACATGGTTGAGCAAGAAGCAACCTACTATCGCCACTCCTAGTTGTAAGGATCAGTATAGTGAAGCTTTCAAATCAAGGTAAATTATCATTATGTCAGGGAGAGGTTCTTTGTTGGAGAGATCAGTTTAGCATATGTGCCCACACAAGATAACATTGTAGAGCTTTTTACAAAGGCTCTACCTCACGAGAAGTTTGAAGCTTTTTGCAAAGCTTTGGGCTTACTTCCTTTTGTGGATTGATCTCTTTCCACATAGCTTGGAACTTACTTATACATGAGTGCCAACTCCTTGTTCACCACATCACTCCCAAGGTAGATTTGTTGATATATTTTGATAGTGACATGTGTGAACACACTTAAGTCCTCCGAGAACTTTTCCTCTCTAAGATGTTTTTTTTCCTTCGACTTGTATATAAGCCTATAACCCTAACAAGTGACTTATCTTTGTACATTCACTTGGTAATACAATCAGTAAGATGTATTATGTTCCAAGCTTCTTCTTCCTTTTGTTGTTCACATGCTTCTGTAGACCTCAAACTCCAACAGGAGATAGTATGCCATATTTCCCTTTCTCTTCAATATTAGGAATGGTCCACAATACCTAGGAGATAGTTTTGGACAAGGTCTTGTCTTCATGGTTTCAGACCTAGAGGGAACTCTAAGATAGACTTGCTCTCCTACCTCAAAGTTGATTTCTCTCCTTTGAGGGTCAACATGAGTTCTATTATCCTTCGCAGGCCTACGCATATCGTTCATCTCTTCCAAGAACTCCTTTGGATCTTGGACTCTCTCATGCTACAATCCTACTGCATAAGCTCTTGGTTGAAACCTATACATAAGCATAAATGGACTATGTCCAATGGAAGAGTGCTTGGCACTATTATATGCAAATTCTACTATAGGTAAGCACTCTTCCCAATTAGTTTTCATTTCATTTACATATGCTCGAAGCATATCTTCCAAGATCTAGTTAGCCCTCTTTGTTTGCTCGTCCATCTGTGGATGCTGGATCGTACTCATGCTAAGTTTAGTATCCAACCTTTTGAAGACTGCTCTCCAAAAGTGTTAAACTTCATATCCCAACTAAAACAATGTCTAATGGAAGATGACATAACCAATAATGGTTCTCAACTAATAACCTAGAAAACTCAGGTTTCTCCATTGTAGTACATGTTGGAGTAACCTAGACATTTTGGTTAACCTATCCACAATTACCCAAACTGACCTGTGCCCTCTCTATGTCTTAGGTAATCCTATTATAAAATCCATGGAGATACTATCGCACTTCCCTTTGGGAATATCCAATGGGTGGAGTAGACCACCTATCCTCAATTTCTTAAGATTTACTTACATGGCATTTTATGCATTTAAGCACATACTCTATAACGTCCTTATGAAGTCCAAGTGAGTAAAATAACCTCTTATGAAGATCATGTCTTGTTAACTCCTGGGTTCCCATACTAGGTGTGTCATGACACTCATGCAATATATGTTGCCTCATCTCAAAACCTCTAGGGACATACCTTAACTTTGTACAACAAATATCAATCATGGATACTGTAATTCTTCCACTTGAATCCTTCTTGAGTACCCATTGATACTCCATCCTTATTGGAAACTTGTGTATCAAGACCCGGTGATAAGAGGTACAACAATGTTAGCTTGTAAGGAGGGTGCCCAGTTCAAAGTGAATCAAACATCAGTCTATGGAATATCTCCTGAATGCGTTTCATGGTCAGGATTCCTCGACACGGCATGCCAAAATTATCTAGCACCTGCTCTTTAGTCATTTTGTGTGTGTATGTGTGTGTGTTGATATGCCATCCTTTGTAGTTATGTGTTCCTAGATCTCCCTAAGCCTATTGCACTCTCACTCTCAATCGATAGAAAGGCAAAAGAAATGAAACTATCTATGTCATCATTTGAAGACCAATAAATATTTTTTGAGCTCCATTAATGTAACAACTCCCAATTGTACCTCCACCAATATACTACTTGGAAGATACCCTCCCTACCAACTCCTCATACCCCATTTTTCAACGAGCAGCTATCTTACTAGACAGCCATCCAAAACGTATTTCTAAAAACAATCTAGGGTAAGACACTCTAGGGTTGATCTAAAGCATTGATGACCCTTCCTAACCTCCACTTTCAGGCCCCAAAAAAATTATGCGAGCTCGCACACGAGAATATGCTTCTGAATAAATAAAGCCTTAATTGACTCCTAGCATGAAACATAACAAAGCAATTTTAAGTTTACTATTTATTAACATAGGCTGATATCTAGCTTGGCTTATTTTTTCACTGCAAAGTGCATAAGATGTTTACAAAAAACTTTACCGAGACAGTCTTGTGCATATGGACACAAGATACAAACATATCTTGCAAAGATTCATCAGGTAAATCACTCACAAAAAACATCACTTCAATACTTAACCGAAAAGATGAGAAAAACTCAATGATCTAGCTTCCATATTCTTTTCGAACTAATTCACCAAGTAAAATCCACATGTGCTTCTTCACAGTGCAGAACAACAATGAAGTTCTGCCAATCGTATGTGTTTAGCAGGCTAAATCACCTGCCCTGGTAGCATGAAGTATTTGAGCCTTTGGATCCTTCATACACCCCTTTACTGTGAGGTCAAGGACCATGCTATGAAACAGGAGGGAAACTGAAAAACTAATTTACAGGGAGGTAATACCGAAACAAAGATCAACCAGCACTGTCCTTAAGAATTTTAATAAATAACCATCAAAACAAAGGATAGCTGAGTCCACAGAGAACAAGATAAGCACAAGAAAGTACAACTACACATGCACACATAATACTGCTGGTGGTTAAAATATGGCCTTAAACCCACGGTTCTCCATGAACATTAAAATTCAAGAACAAAAGCAATTTATTCCAAGCATATGTTCATTAAACAACTTAATGTTGACAGAAGGCCTGAACAAAAAACGCACAAACTCTTAATATAAATCAAGGTAAAAATAGAGCAAGAGAAAATTCAGCTGAACCAACTTTGCAAATAGACCCTTACAATAAACCTCCAATCAAGAGGAGACCGTGCCCTGCTTACCACAAACAGAGGAGCCAACATATGGAAGTGGGAAGTACAAGCCTAAAGACAATGTATGAAAGATTGTACAGAATCATACAGGAAGAACCATTCGAACACCAAAAACACAAGTTGTCCCAAGTAGACCCAGGAGACCAATCATATGCCATGCACCTTGGAGCCTTTTCCTAGGATCACCACTGAAATAGCTGCAAAATCCAATCAAAAAATAACTCTTCAGAAAGCCGAAAATATGCAACTACTATTGCCTTGCATACTATTTTGGAATATTTAGTACTCACCCTAAAGAATATACAACTCTTCCAGCTACCCAAATCATGCCAAATCTGCAGTCCCTCAAAGCTTTTTAGGAAAGTCATCCAGCAATATTGGACTTCATTTGCAAAAATTGTAGATACTTACACAGATGCTGTTATTGGATATCCTAATCCCCCAAGAATAAGCAAAGACATGAAAGCAGGATAACTCTCCAATGTGTTTTGATGTGCTCTTTGATAGCAGTTAAACACAGAATCTTCTTTGTCCTCATACATCTGCACTCACCACAAACAATTAAACATTCATTCATCAAACCATATGTTCAAGAGTAATGCTGCGTAGGATAGGTTTTCAATGAGGATAGAATGATAAGGGACCAGGCCATAAAGGAGAGACGAGAGAAGGGAAGGCAAACCTTTGGATACTTCAAGCCACATTTTCTTCTCTGCATTCCCACCTGCATCACCATTGTGCAAAATAAATATTTTGAAAAGCATGTCATGAATGACTCTCAAAATGTGAACCACAAGAGCGAAATGTACATATAAGCACTCATGTAAATTACCCTTCTATCTACTAGATGAGAAATAAAACTTCTACTTGAATATGTCAATCCTGTTCTCCTTTCTTCGTTTGACAATAAAATAGAACCGAATCATGACTTATACCATCTATACTGTAAAACCTACTTGAGCCAGTAAAACAAACTCACGATGCGAAAAACCCATGCAACAGCCCCAAAAATGCAAAATAGCACTGAAGTTGTATTTGGGTAAGCCTCACACATAAACTTGCATGGTGGAGAACTGAAAATGAGGAAAAACAAGGGAGACCGAAAGAAGCATTAATAAACAAGAGCAAATTCAATGTGAGGCCAATGGAGAAAGGAAAAACACGAATTAGTACGTTCAACGTGAGGTGATCTTTCGTTCAAGAATTTTACATTACTTCACTTCTTTTTTTAATTCTATGTTATACTTGACTTCTCTGAGAAAAGCGAATAATATACTTTCTCAAAACAACATGAATACCAGTAGAATGAGAGCAACCAAGACATCTGCAAATGACAAATACAAAGACCACATTTCATCAATAGAAATCAGCGAATACAGTGCTTCTTATACTTTCCATAACTTGAATGTTTACACAGAACAGCATCTTATCCTGAACACTCTCTAACTGAATAGGGTCAAATATAAATAAAATGTTGGGCATGGATCAATAGATAAGCATGCTGCGTGAATAGACCCGCGATGTTAGAAATGGCATGATGATGTAGAAAACAAAATGAATCCGAGGAATTACCAGGTGGGCAGGCGAAAAGAAGTATTTTAGCAAAAACACATGAAAAAGCCGTTGTCTTTAGCGATACCTAGATTATCAAAATATAAGACCTCTATATAAAAGGAAATTTTTAGGTATTGTTTCCTCCAGAATATCTGGATGCTAACAATTATCCTCCATATTATCCCCATTGATGTCGTATATTCTCTCTCTCTCTCTCTCCCTCTCTCTCTCTCTCTCATCGAAGCATGTCTTCCGTCACGTTGTCTCCAACATTATGGGATGCGTACTTAGGATTCGAGGAAACATGATCACAGAAACTATGTGTTCTTCAGCAACCCAGCTATCTAATATGCTGATAAAGGCCATGTAATCTTCCTGACAAATGAATAAAGATATAGAAATAGTTCAGACGATAGAGGAGCGTGGCGAGCATTTTGATTTGACTATACCTTGAATCCTTGCCACTGCGTAAGCAAGACGCTGGCGGCGCCTGTGAGCACGACATAGCCAAATCGCGGAGGCAGCGTGAGAGCAAACGAGCTTGCTGTGCTAGCCATTTTTCTTTCTGCGTAGTTACTTACAATTCTGCGTATATTACTATATGATTTCGTTCCATTCTGCACTGTATGGTTTCTTAAATGTGGTTTCTTTCTGCACTCTATCGTTTCTTAAATGTGGAAAATGTAGTTGTTGAAAACCGCGGAAAGGCCAACTCGATACTCCAGTTTGGTTTCCTTCCTTTTTCCAGTTCGAAATTGGAAGAAAGACTTGAAAGTTGTCCGAACTCCGAGCAAACCATGTTAGCGAGTCTTGTGTCAGATCTGCCCCACAACTTCATCCCTTAACCTATCCCCACTTCTTCTACGTTTTTATTTTTATTATAAAATTTCAATTATAAACAAGAAAATATTTACAAAAACATTGGTCAATGGATGATCAGAAACATCCTGGTCTCCTTCTTTAAGTCGCATATAGGGTTTAATCCTAAAGGACCCAAGCAGACAAAAATACCTATTTGGGTGGAATTTCCAGAGCTTCCTATTGATTACTACCTTTGGGTAGAAAGTCTAGGAAAAATGGTCAGCAAAGTTCTAGGGCAAAGAGCAAGAAACAACATCATTAATCCGAAATGGGCTCCTCATGTCTTAATTGAAGTTGATGTCAGAAAACTAATTTTAATGTTGTAAGTGTAGGCGAAAACAAGGAAAATGATCACTTCAACTCAAGAAGTGACATGGAGAAAGAGTGGTCTGTGGTGGGAAAAAAGAACAAAGTGAATTTTGTCCCAAATGCCAAATCAGAAAATGTCCCCATGAGTGGTACTACAAATCTAGAAGCTCAGATGAATGTCATCCCTGCTGCTCAGGTAAACTCCTTCCAACAAGAGTTGAATGCTATGGATCAAGATAAAATTGATAACATGGATGATGATAGTGGGGATAATGATGTTGTCCCCATGACCCAAGATGTGGAGCCCTCTAAGGGCATGCCCACAACTTGTAAACCTAAAGTTGATAACATGGATGATGATAGTGGGGGTAATGATGTTGTCCCCATGACCCAGGATGTAGATCTTCCATATCGGCATCTAAGCCTACAAAGAATAGTAGGAAATAATATTTTGTTTTAGTTTCTCTGTGTTGATATATCTATATGCCCGATTAATATTAAAGGTTTAATTGACCCTGCCAGGCCCAAAATGGTCAACAAGTGGCTATCTACCTTATCCAAATTGCCTAATATTTTATGTTTGCAAGAAGTTAAAGTTGGAGGGGATTCCCTCATCACTAACCTTAATATTTTATCTTCGAGATACAAGTGATACACTACCAAGCATTGTCTTGGTAAGGGTGGCTCAGTGATTGGTTTGTCCTTGACATTGTCTCATTCTCTTATTTCTTGGTATGTTAGTAATTCTAATCAATAGTGCTCCAATAAGCTAGGGAATCCTTTTGACATCACTATTCTTTCAGTGTATGCTTCTAATAATAGTTTTGGTAGGTAGGAAGGATTGTTGGGAACACTTAAAAAATGTGCAAGGGCCCTTGATTATTATTGGGGATTTTTATGTGGTCACTTCTAGCACTGATAGATGAGAAGGTAAGGGAAATGTCATCAGAGGGGCTGAAAAACTTTCTTGGTTTAATATGTGTAACTCTCAAGAGCTAATTGATGTTTCTCTTAATACTAGTTTCACCTGTTCTAACAAACAAATTGGTAGCTCTTTTACTTATGATAGACTTAACATAGGCTATGCTGATATTTCTTTTGTTCATGAATGTTGGGATATTAGTGCTAAAATTGATCACACTATGCTTATGTCTAACCACAAACCTTTGTGCATGACTTTCAAAAAGGGTAGCCCTACCTTTAGATCTGGCTGGCCTCATATTGATATCAATTTACTCAAGTTAGCTAGCATTCTGGAGCAAACAAAAAATATCTTCTCCTTCCACTTTAGCAACCATAAGTCTCCTTGTATAGCCTGGGACAACTCGGTTAGAGACACCCACCTCTTATTTACTCACTTCAAGAAACAAGCCAAAGATGCCAGAATCAAAAGGAGACTCTCTCTTGTGGATAAGTTGAACACTCTAGATGTTAATTCTCAAGAATATCTTGATATTTCTATGAGATTGTGCAAAGAGAGGTATCTTGGAGCTAGTTATTCTCTTGCCTCTTCTAAAGAATTTTGGAGTGAGAAGATGGATAGAAACAACAAATACATGTTCTCTTTGATGAAAAAAATAAAGTTAGGGATTTTATCCCTCCCATTAAAAAAAGGGAAGGTGGGTATACTATCAACATTGAGGAGACCTTACATGAGGCCAAAAGCTTCTTTATGGATGTTTTCTCTGGTTCTCCCAAGTGGGGGGAGGACATCCAGAGGATCACTAGAGCTACCATTGCTTTGAAAAGGAAAAAAATGATTCCTAAAGGCCTGGTCTCCATCTTGGACCTGCCTCTCACTACCGGTGAGATCAAAGAAACCATCAATAAATTGAAACCCTATAAATATCCTCGTATTGATGGATTACCTAATGAGTTTTTCATGTTGCTTAATGAGTTTCACATTCTTTTGATTTGGGAAGAGGTTTCTAGTAAAGGGTATCTCCCTTCTCACATTAACACGTGGGTAATTAGACTCATTCATAAGAAAGGGAATAAAGATGACCTTAACAATTGGAGACATATCACTTATTTGAACTCCATTTACAAAATTTTAGCTTCCTCCCTTCCCAGAAGATTAAGTCCCCTGATGAAACACTTTATTCTGCCTTTTCAAAAAGGCTTTATCAAAGAGAGGTATATCCTTGATGCTATCATTTCTCTTGGGGAAGGCTATGCTAAGGAAATAGGTCAAGATTTCTATTTTTTTGAAACCGATTTTGATGAGGCTTATGATAGGATTGAATGGCATTTTATTATTCAATCCTTGGAAGATTTGGGATTAGGTAGAAAATTTATCAAGTATGTGAGTACCTTGTTTGGAAATGCTTTCTCTAGCTTTGCTATAAATGGCCATCTGTCTGAATCTTTTAAGCTTGCTAGGTCCACAAGGCAAGGTTGCCCTCTGGTTCCCCTGCTTTTTGCCATTGCTACTAATGCTCTTGGGTGGTTGGTTAAAGATGCCATGAATAGTGGGCTGATTAAAGGTATTAATATTCCTAACTCCCCCTCTCCTCTTGGTCAACAAATGTTTGTTGATGATACCAATCTTGTGTTGAATGTTGATGGTGATTCTGTTACTAAATTCTTGGAGTGCTTGAATTTGTTTTGCTTGTCTAGTGGGTGTAAATTCAATCCCAACAAGATTGGTTTTAAAGCTTCTAACAATGTGCCTCCTGATTGTATTATTGATCTTGGTTGCAAAATCCTCAAAGATGGAGAGGTCTTTAGATTAATGGTTATTGCCATGGGGTTCAATGTTTCTTTTGCTCAAAGATGGGAATGGGTTATTGAGAAATTTAAAAATCACCTCTTTTACTTGTATGATGCTAACAGGTCCCTCCCCTGGAGAATCTGGATGCCAAATGGATTCTAATAAGTCTTGAGAGTAATGACATATGGGTTGTCTTGCTTCAAAGAAGCATTTCTAAATTCTTCATTTCTAGATACAAAGCTTGGACTAAGATTAATTTGTGGGATACAATTGTTTCTCCCCAGCCTACCACTCCTATTGGAAGTCCTCTAGTGTGCAAGTTTTGGAATGCTTGGTTCAAAACTAAACGGTTATTTCCTCTAGCTGAGAATATAACCTGTGTCTCTGACTTTTATGTGCAGGAATCCCCTTGGTTGGGATGGAACTCTAAATGGAATAATTGTAGTATTGCAATAAAAGAGCATAAGTGCCATAACACTAGATTCAAATCCTCGAGTGATCTAATGACTGAAGCACAAGTGATTTCTGACCAAGCCTTGTTTAGCCATACTGACATTTCTCTTTCTTGTTTGTAGGTTCTTGTGTTTCATAAATCTTTGTTGGAAAACATGCTGGAGGGTTGACTTGTAAAGAGATTAAAACTTCAAGATGTTGCTGCTTGTATCTTCAAGAAGTTCAATATGTTCAAAGGTTCCATTGATCGAATTCTGATAAAGCTTAACTCCAAATGGAAGCTCAGCTCAGTTGGTCTGCCCATCAGTGGTCCTACATGTTTAAATCTTTGTAGGCCTTCCCTGACTGGAGTAAAGACTCTTACCTATAATGGCTCATTATTCATCAAGGATTATGGATTGGACCCAAAGTCAAGAAAATTATACCTAGTGGTAGGTTGTGTACATTATGTGGCATAGTGGAAGATGTTTTCCACCTATTCTTTGATTATCTCCATGCTAGGAAATTCTGGTAGCCAGTGGAACAATATCTCCAAATCAGTGGGGCCCCCATACTAAATCATATGGATGTGCTACTTGGGTGTTGCAGAAACATGGACTTGCTTTTGTGGAATATTAGGAGAGGTCACATTTTATGGTTAATCTGGTTTAGCAAAAATAATGCAATATTTTGTAAGGGAAATAGAAATTTCCTCTTGTCCCTCCCTAAAGTCTTGAGGAAAGTGTCTACTAAGTGTATTCATTGTTTTACAAAAGCTCCTAGTTCGTGTGAAGATGTTCACATATTGCTCTCTCATTGTAATTTCACTAGATGGAGAACTCTTCTCTCCCCCTTGTACTCTAGCAAGAGATTGGATATGACTAATACTTTCTAACTTCTCCTTTGTGCCTCGCCCTATGCATAGAATATATACTCCCTCATTAATATAATTTTATTGTTTATTCTTTAAAAAAACATTGTTCAATTATAAACAAGAAAATATTTACAAAAACATTGTTCAATTATAAACAAAAATTTTACGAGAACATTTGCGAGAATTATAAAGAAGATTGATAATCCTCTAGTTCTTTCATGAAAGACCCACTTGTTTCTCGTTTTGTTGTTTTTGAAAATGAACATTCTATGATGTGTAAAAGGGGAAGACTGTTGATATATTTTGGTGGTAATGTGTGTGAACACACTAGGACCGCCGAGGCAACTTTTTCCCTCTTTAGGACGTTTTTTTCCCCTGGCTTGTATATATGCCTGTTACCCTAATGGCCTACTTATCTTTGTACATTCTCTAGTAATGCATTCAGTATTGTGTGTTGTGCTCCAAGCTTCTTCTTCCTTGTGCTGTTCACGTGCTTTTGTAGATGTCTATCTCCAACAATTGGTATCAGAGCAAGTCGTCACTTCATCTAGGGCGTCTCAACACCTCTCTGGTTGTAGTCTCAGAATCGCATAAATTTTGGTGAGCATATTGATGCATTTCCAAGATCAAAACACCTTTGTTCAGTCACGATCTGAGCTCGTTTTGGCCTTCGAATGCACCATCGCAATGTTTGTGCAAGCTATTTTGTCTTTTTGTGCCAAAGCTATATAGAGTTTCGGTTTGCCAGTATAAGCACCTCGAAGTCTGCTACAGATCTAGCAAAATTCATATGGACAGTTCTATTCAACTTTTTGAGATACAATCAATTTTCTGCATCAAGGTATTTTAGTCACCGGCCATGGCTGAAAGCAATGATCTATTCCGTATGTTGGTTGTTGAAGATAAGTTTGATGGTACCAACTACCCGTTATGGGCTTATATGATGCGACATGTATTGGTTGCAAAAGGACTATGTAACATTGTGCAGGGTGTTGAAAAACATCATATCACACCCGCAACTGTTACAACTGCAAGTATTGAAGCTCATGCAGAAGGTGTTGAAGATGATGATTTTTTGCATATTCATGTTTGTGATGCGGTTTCTACTGGACCTACTACAGAGCAAATTGGTTGGGATGGCAGAGATGCCCAGACGCATGCGTTGATAGCTTTGTCTGTCAAACGTGCCATTATTCCTCACATTCACTCTTGCAGAACAACTAAGGATGCTTGGGATACACTTACCACATTGTACCAAGTTAGGAATGAGGCTCGTGTTGCTTACCTCCGAAAATAGTTGGAGAGTGAGCACATGAATGAAGGTGATTCTATAGACAGTTTTCTAACAAAGATCAAAGACTTGAAGGAACAATTGAATTCTGTTGATGAGGTTATACCAGATAGCTCACTTGTGCAGACTGTTTTGAATGGTCTTCCTGATTCATATTAGAGTTTTGCTTCTACTCTTCGTTTGATGATGAAAGGCAATCCAAATGCCTTGTCATTTGAGGAGTTAGTCTCTGTTCTATTGCAGGGAGATTAGTCAAGGCAGAATAGGTCCATTATGCGTGTTGCAGATCAAGCTTTCCTCGCTAGTCAAAAGGGCAAAGGAAAATGTAGTAAGCAAAAATCTGCTAATTCTGCACAATCGAAGAGAGAAGACAAAGATGAAAAGAAATCTCAAAGCAAAAATTGTTTTGCATGTACTTTAAAGGAAATGATCATATCATAAAGAACTATCCAAAATTGGATGCTAAAGAGGCAAAGAAGAAAGAGGTTGGAATGGTTGTTGCAGAGGCCTCTACACCAAAAACAAAGTCTGCTAATCTTGTGCAGGAAGAAGAATGGACGTTTACTATTGTTAGGAGTTTTGACCCATCTTCTCATGAGCAGCGCATGTCTGTAGTAGACTCAAATGTTTGGTACTTTGATAGTGCGGAGACTAAACATATTACCTCGCAACGCAGTTTCTTCTTTTCACTTGATCTTGTGCCTATAGGAAATACTGTCACATGCACCAACAACTCCTCTTATCCTGTCATAGGAGTTTGTAAGATCATTCTGACTACTACTGATGGTAGTTCTTTCACTTTGTCAGATGCTTTATTTGTTCCAGGGTTCAAGAAGAATCTGTTATCAGTTTCAACTTTAGCCAAGACTGGCTTGGTTGTGAAATTTGTTGATGATAGGTGTACAATTCATGATCTGTCAAATGGCGAAGTGATTATTGATTCTGGCATTATATCTCATGGATTGTATAAGGTCATAGATTATGAAACATCTGTGAATGATTCAACATGTGCAATACATGATTCTCAAGCTATGTGAGATGCAAAGCTTTGACATGCATGCTTTGGTCATCTGAATTTTGCTAGTTTGCTATGCCTATAGAAATCTGAAATGATGTCCTCTTTGCCCAAACTTGAGGCACCCGGAAAACATGTATGTGAAGGCTATATTTTGGGCAAAATGCAGTGTTCCTCATTTCCAAAATATGGTTCAGTTCGGGCTACTCATAGATTACAACTTGTACATAGTGATGTCTGTGGACCTATGCAGACACCTTCTTTTGGAAATTATCTCTACTTTGTGACTTTCATCAATGAATTTTCCAAGCATGCATGGGTATATCCATTGAAGGCAAAGTCCGAAGTGTTCATGTGCTTCAAACAATTTTTGGTTTTGGCTGAAAATTTATCAGCATCTGAATAGGGGACCCTCCATTCTGATCGAGGGGGGGAATATATGTGTTCTGACTTTAATACATTTTTGGTTGAACGTGGGATAAAACACTAGTGTATAGTGCCATATACACCTCAACAAAATGGAGTTGCTAAACGAACGAACGTGTCACTCATGGAGATGGCGAGGTGTATGGTCAAGAGTCAGGCTTTACCACATAGTTTCTGGCTTGAGGCTGTTATGTGTGCAGCATATGTACTTAACAGGTGTCCCACTAAAGAGCTATAGTCTATCACTCCATATGAGGCTTGGCATGATTGCTTGGCATGATTGCAAGACATCTGTTGCTCATCTGCATGTTTTTGGTTGTCTAACATATGCATTAGTGCTTGAAAAACATCACAAAAAATTGGATGATAAAGCAGTAAAATGTATTTTTGTTGAGTAGAGTTCTAAAAATAAAGACTATCGTCTATATCATCCACAGACTAAATGCATTCTGGTCAGCCGTGATGTTATTTTTGTGGAAGATGCTATTCATCCATTGTTTTCATGTACTAAGGAGACATCTATTAGCTCCAAAGATAGGTATGACACTTTGCTTCCTCTTTTTATAGGTGGACAGTCTAGCACTGGTCCTAATGAGGCTTCTCAGCCTTTGTAGGTTTCATGTGATGATGCAAATCATTCCTTTTCTGATGCAGATTTACATGATGCACTTGTTGATGAGAGAGCTGATATTGAGCAGGCAAAAACCATGCCAAAATGGTTGGTGCAGACTTTGTGTGACAACAAATTAGATGCACCTCTATCATATTGTACTCGTTCATGCTCTCATAGTGCCTCTTTTGCATCAGATTGCTATTCTATGGCTGCATCTAGTCTGTGTGATGAGAATGAGCCTGTTTCATTTGATGAAGCACAAAATTCACAAAATTGGATGGCTCTATGCAATCTGAATATGATGCTATAATGAAGAATGATAATTGGTCTTTATGTGACTTGCCTCGTGGCAAGAAGGCCATTGGTACTAAGTGGGTATACAAGCTGAAGCGTAAGTCTGATGTTACAGTTGACACGTATAAGGCTAGGCTTGTTGTTAAGGGTTATGCAAAAAGAGGCATTGATTTTGATGAAACATTTGCTCCTACTTGCCGAATGACTACTTTCATAGCATCTGTGCACTTTCAGCTCATCATGGTTGGAATATACATCAGTTGGACATTAAAACAACATTCTGAATGGTGACTTGCATGAAGAAGTGTTTTTTAGCCCCGTGGCTTTGTGCAGAAAGGGCATGGAAACCAGGTGTGCAAGTTAAAGAAGGCATTATATGGTTTAAAATAAGCACCACGTGCTTGGTATGAAAAGATACATGCCTATCTTATTGCACATGGTTTTGAGAACAGTCCAAATGAAAGCACCTTATATGTTAAGTGTGCTAATGATGTGGTTCTGATCATTGTGAGTTCCATTTCTATTGGCATTATAGGGAGTCATGGAGCAATCTACAACATTTTTTTAATTTCTAGCTGATTTGATAATCCATCAACAGAGACTTTCTAATATCTGCGCTCTTAGAGCAAGAAAATAAAAAGTTTCCTATGTTTTCATGTTACTAAGGCATTTTTTGACTTTCTAATATATGCGCTCTTAGAGCAAGAAAATAAAAACTTTCCTATGTTTTCATGATTTGCGCCACAAGGGCTCTGCAAATATTGGCCGCTCTCACATTGAGACAAATCTTTATGTGAAGAATTTGTCACCTGAAAATCACTTTATTGTTTTCTATAAGCGAGTGCCCCAAACTTGAACTTTCATTTGATCCAAAAACAATATGTGCACCACTTTTTGTTTAGAGGTCGATGAATATCTAGCTTTCTCTTAATTCTCTAAATATTCTTGAATTTATTAGCATTGTTCCTCATTCTCTCTTTAAGGAGACATTTTGAGTGCATTTCAGTCCACACTCATTTGATCTTTTTCTTTTAAGGAAGTTTGGCAGAAGCCTAATCTCTCTTTGCTTAAATTGTGTGAAACAAGAATTGTATAAATTAATGAGCATAGTATCCATGAGACCTCTAACATCTCATAAAGCAAGGGTTAGATTTCTCAAAAGAGACACACAAAAAGGATTGCCCGAAAGGAATTGATTTAATTGATTTAAATTTGTCCGAAAGCAATACATTGACCTCGGACTCACAACTATCCTACCATAGAGAAGAGTTGAACCCTCACCCCGGCCTCAAGATATAAAAAACCCAACTGACTTGCTTAATACACATGAATACACAATCACTTGATTTTTTTTTTTGTATATGCACGCGTTAAATATGGATACGCTTCGTTTGGCCTTTTTTTTTTTGCATATGCACGCTTTAAATATTGACACATGGCAGGACACACAGCTCTAAATCTTTCTTTGTCATCAAAACACATCCTTTCTAAAAACAAAATTGAATAGTTTATTGATACTTCATACTTGCTAAAAACGCGCGAGTGGGAATTACATGGCAGAGAAAAAGTGGTTCAAGAGGAGCGTTTATGATTTTTATTCTGGGAAGTTCAATGGTTGATTTATTTTTCTATTACGCTTGAAATTTAGAATGGTACTTTGGGAACCTCTTTGTTGTTGAGGTTACTGTCTGTCAGTTGTTTAATGCGTCTTGAATCACGCATGCATGCACCTTCAGACCCAAAAACAAGGTGTTCACCGCTACATTACGCATTACCCATAGCATCTAAATTTTTATTTATTTTTTATTTTTCTTCCCCGCAAGGTTACATTTGAACCTATTAAGCAGCTAATGTTGACAAGCCTTTTTGCTTTCCGTTGAGAGTTTATTGTTGAGGGATAGCTACTGCCATTCTTCGTAGACATGCAAGCCTGTACTTAGCAGCTTCAAGTGGGTGGCATAACAAAAACCAACTTGTCAAATCTAAGGATGCAACCCACAGAGAGGCACCAAAACCACACACAAAAAAAAAAAACTAAAGAAGTCGAAAATGATGAAGAAGACGTGAATCTCAAGAACAATACTTATCTTGATTTTATGGTTTCGTGCATGTATAGGAGGCTTCCGTAGCCTTGGAAAGACTGCTCCATATCTACCTGATAGACACCTCTTTCTCACTCTGGATATATATAGCAGAAACGACCAAAGAGGAAAAAGAAAAGTAGAAGCTGAGAAGACAACGATCCAAAATTTCCAAGAGCTCTTTTTAGAAATGAACAATACATCGTGTAGCGGCCCTACCACAAATGGATGGTTAAGCCATTGGGCATTTGCTTTGTCATGGGCTCTCAGAATATCATATTGAACCGATGTACGGACGAGGAAATATACATTGAAGATGCACCTGGTCAAAGACTCCAGCTTGAACTGTAATTAGATTATCTTGTAAAAATTACTTCGCTCTCCATTGAGGGTGCATTTGTGTTTGGATAGGAGCTGCCATACTACTTCATATATTCTAATTTGATTTGCATACACTCATTCAAGTGATTCAAATCGAATTCTTGTAGTATATATGCTTCTCTTGATTGCAGCAAAAGGTGGCAATTATGGTCGGTAAATCTTGTTAATGTAGTGCATTTTGATTATTTCCAATACATCCAAGTCTATAAGATTATGTTCAAAGACTTTACAGATATCGTGCACCGATCGGTATCTTATTATAGCTTGGCCTTCATATGTTACTACGTCCAATTCTCTAACATAACCTTCCCTTGTAGTTGTTCCCAATACTTCAAGTAATAGTTATAGGGGAGTTAGCTCACCCTTCATGATCTGGTGGTGGAGATGCAGGTGGCTGGTCAATATCTTCCATGTGCCTCGCCATTTCCAGGGATACTTTTGGTTGATCTGGTACTGTTGTGTTGGTTGTAGTTGTTGCTCTGTTTGTGACTTGATCTTAATATTCCTTAAGTTGCACATGTAAAACCATAATCATTAATGCATCATTTGCATGATTGTCTTGCTCCAAATCTGCCTTTGCTTCTATAATCTCTTAGTAGTTGGGTTGGTTGAGTGGTTGAAGTTCAGTTGGTACCACTGTTTAGAAACATTAATAAGTTTTTATTGTCCTCATGCAATTTGTTGCTGTCTTCGCGAAGCTCGATAATGGACTTGCTTATTTGTGCCATTTTTTTGTTCAATTGTTGGAACTCTTTTTGTAGCTTCTTATAGTTTTCTTGTCTTTCTACATTTGCATGACACAAGAAACTAATTACTATCTTGCATGGGGAGTGCACATGCCATCTTGTTGTAGAGCAGTGATATACTGCTGCTCTCCCTCTTTTTTACTCGTGCTTGCATGCATAAGGTATATCATTCATCCGTGTCATAATTATATCATTCATCCATCTATCTGATATTTGGGTGTACAATACCTAAAAATAAGTTTGAATATTCAAGAAACACGGTGTTCCTTTTCTCCAATGTGATGGAAGACTTTCCATATGATTGTGTCGTGTCTTGGGGTTTGAAATAATAAACCAGTTCTTAACTAGGGGGCGAATGAGACTATTGTTAAACGCGAACTTGCCGTCAGAAGCGCGTTTAATCTCTATTCGAGTTCTTGGGAGTGGAAGGAGTATGTTAAACAGAGGCCCTATACTTGATTTTCCCAATTAATCTCTTCACATGACAGTTTGTTCAATAACTCTACTAATCAAACTTACTAACCTAAAACTCGGACTTCGTTTTCCTTTACAGAATAACTATTCTGTTCATCTACTCACAGAATGCCGATTCATACACAGATTAAGACTTGCTCAGTGATCAGCGCACAATATAAAGACTACTGTAACATAACTCGCAGTAATAAACTTAGCGGAACAATGATTCAGTACTCAACTTAAGATAAACCTTATTGTAATTTAATCTTTACCGTACAAGAGCATATCATCAACACAGAAGACAAACACAATATGACTCAGAGTTATGAAACACAACACTACGGCAACTACACAGACATATCACCCAGACAGACAGTCTGGTGATCTCTGGTCGTTACCGAAGCATCTTTTTTCATTGATTTATACGAAGGTTACAAAAATCATTGCAACGACCTTTCGGTTCGTGTGGAATATGAAAAGAGTCAGACTTTACAATTGCCAATCGGGCGGCTTACATTGGCACGCATGGTGGACTTGAACCCGCAGGTATACAAAAATTACGGTTCATCTACTATACCTTCTAAATACATAGTTCTGGCTAACCTAAATGTCCGGGCAATTTTCTTTTTCAATGACTCTAACATCTGCTTCAAAATTTCTGGTTCTACGAGCTGAGCATATGTCCGTACTGAACTTAAAGAAATAACTTGGCTCATTAAACTATCTGCCTGTGTCTGCAGAAAAGCTTCCTGTAAGTAAAATTCATTTGACAGAGCCGCATCCCGGTTGACTTTCATATCAACAATTTTCTTATCAACTTTGGAGAGTCTTTCTTTCTGTGCATCCAGTTGATACTCCCTTCTTTCCAACTCTTGATTCTGAAACTGTATTGTTTTGTAATACGCATCTCTTTCTCTTCGGGTACCTGCTATCTCTTTCTGTAACTGAGCTACTAAATTCATCTGCGTTTTAAGTAGAGAATTGGCCTCGAACAAATGGGATTCTGCTGTTTGTAGTTCTTCTTTAGTCTTCGTAGCCAAATCGGCCATTTCTTGTCCACGTTGTACCACTTCATCTAACTGAACTCTGGTTTCTTCTAAAAGATTGCCCAGAGCTATGCGTGCATCCTCTTTATCCTGTAGTAATTGCTTCAAATGAATAATTTCAGCATCAGCAGTACACAATAAATCATCCTTTGCTCTGGCTTCAGCCAAGGCAGCATCTTTTTTATTTATGACTGTCTCCTGTTCGGCAAGTCGGGCCTGTAACTCCTTAATTTGTTTGTTTAAAGCTTGGTTTTCTACTTTGACTACATCTAGTTCTTCCTGGAGAGGGCTAATGTCTGCTTCTAGAACATCAACCTTGTGTTGAAATTCTTCTCGAATGTTATCAGTCACTTCCTTCATTTGTGCTGGTAGTTGGTGCGATAGCTGGATTAGCATATGTCCCATGGATGCGAGCTCAGGAAACAGGGGAATTGATGGAAACAGAATAGAAGGACGTGGTTGAGAAGAAGAGGCTGTCAGAAGTTGGTGTGAAGAGGGAGGAGAGTAATTTGGTGAGGAAGATGAAGCAGAAGGTTTCTCAGGGACAATAGGTGGAACAGAGAGAATGGGGTTAATCGGAGGTTCGAGTGGAGGAGTGAGAAGAACAGTGGTTGTTTCTAATACCTGTTCGGTGGTTTGTTGCGTAGTGTCATTAGGGTTGGCAACTGCAGACTCCACTGCTTTAATCAGTTCTTCGAAAATTTCTTTAATGATAGTTTGCCCATCTTCTTGCTTTTCCTGTTCGTATTGTTGCCGAGATTCTTCTTTAGAGGAGCTGGCTGCAGAATCGGCGGTATCATCATGCTCTTGTTTTTGGTTTGGAGATGATGGAGCTGATGAATCCTGGTGCATTGATGTTGCGGTGTCGTGGAAAGTCTCTTCTTCGTTGTTGTCGTCTTCTTTTCCGGCGACCAAATTCTGTACTTGACTATCAGATGAACTGATTCTGATACGTTTTCGGTGGAGGAGCTGGAAAAGTTCTTCGTCATCCTCTTCATCGTCTTCCAGAATTTGGGCGGATTCTTCATGATACAGAACTGGACCTCGAGGTGGTGGTTGTGCTGCTTGGAGGACCGGAAACAAAAAGGAGATTATGTGCGGTAATCGTGATCGTGGCATATCTCCCTTGTTGACCTGTTTAATGATTGACGGCGGAAATAATTAGAGGCAAAGTTAAGAGGCTCTCTAGCAGCCATATCTATCGCTGAGTAGAATGGGCGAGATATGCCATATGTACATTTTTGCAGGTTCAAGATGGCGACTAAGAACTGTAAGGCTGTTCTTTCACGCTCAGGGCGACAAAGAATAGCGTATTCATTAGAAGAATGTCGGGGAAACAATTGGATCATTGTGGCCATCAGCAAATTAGGGCCATTCTCTCGACCTTCCAAAGAGAGGCGGAAAGCATCAGCAAAGGATTGTATAGTGATTACGGTACGAGATGGTAAAGAGGTGATTGGCCAACTCTACTCCGTAGCAGGTGTGGCAGCGATGGTGGCGATGATTTGGGCGTAGAACGGGTGACATTCCACTGAATGCCAAGGCAATTCAGCGAAATTGGCCAACCCACGGATACGCGGGAACTCACCTACATCTGCAGGGAGTCCGTCACGGAATGAAGCAAAGTTCGCTAACACTTCCATGATGCGTATGCACAAACACAAGAACACAATTGCATAGTGTAAACAGAGAGCACAAATACACAAAACACACAGACTCAATAACGATTAACAGTGAAATGAAAAAGCTTAAGTAGATACTGGACAGCGGAAGATGATTTGAAAAGGCTAATCATCGCGCGATGTTGAGATGATAACCTCATAACTACGGTGTGCATGCATGAGCAGAATCAGTAAGAAAAGGCGACGATTATTCATGATTATGTAGCAAAACGAGGATATTTACAGACTTATTTTATTAATCACGCAAAAACAAAAAAGCAAGTAAACAACACGCGAAAAATGAAGAACTCGTCAGCGAGAGTCAGATGCTTGATGATACGGCCGCAACTTTGAACCATTGATCGCTTTAGGAAGAGGAATTCCGGTCAGAGTAGTCAACCGAAAAGTAGCGGGGCCGACTTGTTCAGTAATCCGATAAGGACCAAACCATCGTAATTTGAATTTTCCAGCAAAACGATTTGATTTTGCATTGTAAAAGAGCACAAGTTGTCCTACCGTAAAAACTGGAGTTTTAAGATACCAGTCATGAGTACGAGCTTGCCGCAATTGCACTTCTTGAAGAGTCAGAAAACTTTCCCAGCGATGCTCATCTAGTTCTCTGAGTGTATCCAACCGAAATGACAAAGATGCTTCAGGTAACAGTTTCTGAGTGATGGCTACGCGTAAACTAGGCACTACCACTTCCATTGGAGCAATTGCTTCTAATCCATAAGCAAGCTTGAAAGGAGTCAATCCAGTAGCAACTTTGTAGGTAGTTCGGTATGCCCATAATACCGCAGGTAGTAATTGATCCCATCTTTCCGGTGATTCCAGAATCAATTTACGAAGCATATTCATCTTGTTTGTACTTTTAGCTAAACCATTAGCACGAGGATAATAAGGAGAATTGAATTTATGCATAATCTGAAAAGAGTGTGTGAGTACTTTCATTAAATTGTTAACAAAATGTGTGCCTTGATCTGTCACAAGTTCTAAAGGTAATCCAAATCATGGAAATACGTCTTTCATCAGACATTTTGCTACCGAAATAGTTGTAGCGGACCGTAAAGCCCAAGCTTCTGCCCACCTGGTAGCATAATCTGTACATGTCAGAATATAACGATTATTATTAAGTATTGCTGGAGGTGTGATTGGGCCAATAAAATCAAGACCCCATTTCTGAAAAGGTTCTAAAGGTAACACAAGTTGGAGAGGGAAAAAATGGCGTTGTAGAGGCTGTCGAGACCGCTGACAATTGTCACATTGTTTGACAAACTGAGATACATCCCTATACATGGTAGGCCACCAAAGCCCACTTTGTAGAATTTTCCGGTGCGTTAAATCTGCTACAAAATGTCCACCAAAAGGTATTGAATGTGCCAGAGCTATAACTGAGTTTACTTCATGTGGAGGAATGCAACGAAGTAAAACTCCAGTGTGATCCATATAATACAACTCTCTAGCAATCAACCAAAATTTACGACTGTACACTGCAATTTTCCGACGCATAGCAGGAGAAATCTGAGGAGGAAGACATTCATCAGTAAGAAAAGTTAATAGCTGATCATAATATGTAGATGGCATAGGAGGTTCTACAGATTCATCATTAGTTGGTTCAGTAACATAAATTGCTAGTGTGGTGTCATCTACACCGACCGGAGCTTCACCGAAATCCAACCGAGAAAGGAAATCTGCTAATGCATGTGCAGTTCCGGGTCGATGAATTACTTCGTAATCAAAATCTTGTAACAGTAGAACCCAACATGATAATCGACCACCTAAATGTTGCTGCCGAACCAAATATACAAGTGCAGCATGATCTACATGAAAAGTAAATTTGCGGCCATGTAAATAATGCCGAAATTTCTTTACAGAATACACTAAACCCACACATTCTCTTTCAGTTACTGAATAATTCTTTTCAGCAGGAGCAAGCCTGCGACTTGCATAGTAAATAGGCCTGAACCACTTATTAGTTTGTTGCATTAAAACACTTCCAATTGCTATATCTGATGCGTCTACAAAAACATGAAATGGGCATTCCCAATCAGGTGGTTGTAAAATTGGAACCTGTGTCAATAAACATTTTAGACGATCAAATGCTATTTGACATTCCTGAGTCCAATCAAATTGTCGAGGAGTACTGGTTATTAACCGGTTTAGTGGTATTGCTAAATGAGCAAGCCACCGTAAATGTCGACCATGCCATCTGACTTGACCCATGAATCTCATTACTTCTTTCAGTGTAGTAGGCACAAGTGCTTTCGTAAACTTGCATAAAAGAAGTGAGATAGGGTGAGAAAATTTCCTGCACACACCGCTGAAAAGTGCTAGGAGCATTTCTTAATCCAAACCACATAACTGTACAAGCAAAAACTCCCCAGTTCATAATAAACATTGTTTTCGGTATATCTTGTTCAGCCATTCTGACTTGGTTATAACCACTTTAACCATCCAAAAAGGAGTACATTTCATGTGCTGCTACTCTGTCAAGCATTATGTCAAGAAATGGAAGAGGAAACGGATCAGGTACCGTGGCCGCATTCAATTTCCGGTAATCCACACATATTCGGAGTTGCTTATTCTTCTTAGGAACAATAACAATCGGTGATATCCATTCAGCATGTTCTATTGGTACGATGAATCCGACTTTTAATAACCTATCAAGCTCTGCCTTGACCTGTGCTGCATAGTTCGGATTCATTCGGTAGCTGGGTTGTTTAATTGGTTTAGCTTCTGGTTTAAGCATGACCCAATGCTGATAGATGCGAGGGTCTAAACCTTTCATATCTCGGTAATCCCATGCAAAAACATCAGAGAACTCACGAAGAAGCTAAATCAAATTTGTTTGAAAAACTTCAGGCAATCCTTCCTTTATCTTGACAGGTCGCGGATTTACCTCACCTCCTAAATTATAGGTGATCAACTGATCTTGAGGAACATAGAATTGACGAGGTTTTCTTGAATCATCAACTGACTGTAAAAGTTGTTGTAGAGCAACTTCATCCTTAGCAACAGTATCTTCTGTTTCCACTTGTTCGGTCACAGGCATCATCGTATAGACTGCCGGACTCCAGTTATCTACAACAGTTTGCAGATCGATAGTCCCTAAGGAGATCAAATCTATGTTATTCTATAAAAATTCTTCTTCTTCGTCATCGGATAAACCATCTAACATGTGGACTAGTTCTGCTACATAAGGTCTAGCATGTAATTCACAAGGCGGAATAGCATCTAATTTGACAACATATTTACGATTGTTGTCCTTAAAAGTAAGTTCTTGCGCTGACCAATCCTGTATAACCTTAGCTTGTTTCAACCAAGGACGGTCGAAAAGAAGATTATAATCAAGACTAGACTCCGGTAATTCTAAGACGACAAAAGTCATCTTAAACGTTGTACCCTGCAAAGTGATTGGGACATTCCTTACAAGTCCTACTGGGTGGACCCGGGATTGGTCGGCCATTCTAACAAAAAACTGGACAGGCTCAATTTCCATCCATCCTAACTTCTTACAAAGTGCTGCAGTGACATGTTTACACCAGACCCACCATCAATTAGTACTTGTGTAATCTTATGATTTTTGTACCATACCGTAATTAAAGGAATTGAATGATCCACCGTAGAGTCAGTTTCTGGTTGTACTATTGCCGTTGCTGGAATGCAGGCAGACTCAGGACTGAACTGTTGCTGGAATTGCTGACGAACTCCTAGTACTAGTGCCAGTAGCTGTCCAAGAGGGAGAGTAATGGAAGCCTTAGATAAAATTTCCCATGCTTGATCTACTTGAATTGTACTTTTCACCGATTCTGAAGATGATGCGCTGGTTGCTGGGGTAGAATCTTGTTCCTGCGATCCTTCATTTGTCAATGGAACTTGGGTCATTGGAATTGGATCTAGGAACACTGTAGGCTCCTTGGTGGTCCATTGGCTAGCTTGGTCATACATTCTCTGCTGTTCACGAATACCTGGTTCAAATATCTCAGCTGCTGGTTGCAGTTGCTTACCGGATCTGGTCTGGATCACTGCAGCTTGTGTTTCTACTGGTGTGATATGAACCATATTAGTCATCGGGTTTTGACGTTCCTTCTTCCTCTGATCATATTTAGCTGCATCTTTACAGAATCTTCGGATGTGACCCAACTCACCACAAAAATGACAGCGAGGTGGTGGCAAGGCATTACCTTCTTGTGATGTTCCTGTCTGCCAGCGATTTGCATTATAGTTGGTATTCCTCTGTCCTCTATAATTTCTGTATCCTTGCTGCTGATTATTTCTCATCTGAGGTGGTACATAGTGGGTGGCCGGTTGTCCAGGTTCTTGTATAATGGCATTTACTGTTGTTGTTCCCTGTACTTTGGCGTTATATGCACAATTTTCGGTGGAGTGTCCGGTCGTATTGCAGATAGCGCAAAACAACTGATTAAGGGCACAAGTGGCACTGGTATGCCCTAAATTCTTGCACGTGGTGCAGTACATCTATCTGGTCGGATCTTTTGCAGCATTTTTACTGGCTTTTAACCATTCCAGGTCTTCGGTAAAACCTCCAACCTTATTCTCGAGCTCCAAAGCCATTGCAATAACCGTATCTAGGGTCATAGCTCCTACACAACGAATGATCATAATCTGTCTGAGCTGCGAAGGCAAACCATTAATAAACCATTGAGTGATGACATCATCCGGCAGGTTGGCATGGGCCGGTGGTAATTGTCTCAAATGAGTTCTAAACAAAGTAGCATATTCCTGCATAGTCTGGTGTAGTTTCTGTTTGTTGTTCTGTAAATAATCAAAAATTTCGGCCGGGTTCTTTTTTAACCGGAATCTCTGCAGAAATGCATCCCGTACTGCTTCATAGGTAAGAAAATGATTAAAATCATACTCTGTAAGCCATCTTGCTGCTTCATTAACCAATGTGGATTGGAATACGATGGCCTTGTATGCCGGATCTGGTGGATGGTTTAATACTGCATAACTAATCTCAAAAGTACGTACATGAGCATCTGGATCATCACCTGGGAACCCACCGAATTTGGTGTATGTTACTTTTGTTGGAGCCGGACGGAGTGGAAGTGGCAGTTGCTGTTGTTGTTGTTGTTGTTGTTGTTGTTGTTGTTGTTGTTGCCCACTCATGGTGCTGGCTGTTGTGTTGTTACTATCTCTTGAGTTCCGAGGTTGAATTTCTTGACAGTCGGAATCTGTATCGTCAACCTGTGCACTCTCCGGCTTGATAATATCGTTCAGTCTCTTTCGGATTTCAGCTTCGAATAAGCTACCTTCCTCCTTGATATCAACTGTAGATAAGCTTACTCTGAATAGTGGTGACCGGAATGAAGATTCACCCGGAAACGGTAAACTATCACCAGGAAACTGTGAACTCTCTGCAACTGGGACTGAAATATCATCGGAATTTGTCAAATTTTCACCAAAACAAAGTACTCTTTACCCTTCACTAATTTCTTTGGCCAACACGCTTCTATCCTCAAACAAATTCGAATCTTGACCAGATGGTGTTAAGTTAACTGCATATTGCATACTGGTAGACTCTAGAGTTAATATATCTTCGACAGACTGTGCCGAAATCGCATCGGAATCTGCCGAAATTGTAGTACGTTCTATCGAATGCTACTGGAATCACTACAAATGTTCTTCACTTCCTTGACAACTGGGTTAAACTTATCTGTGCTTCTACCTCCTGGGGGCGTCCTTAGCAAATTAGGTATCGCCCACGACTGTTGGTTTCTCCTATACTTCGGGTACGACTCACCGGAACGAGTAACCGGCATATATCACGTTTGCAATACTTTGCGTACTACTCTTCCTTACTGTCGATTCACAATCTATGACCACTTTCTCACAATCTATGCCGGATCTGGTGGATGGTTTAATACTGCATAACTAATCTCAAAAGTATGTACATGAGCATCTGGATCATCACCTGGGAACCCACCGAATTTGGTGTATGTTACTCTTGTTGGAGCCGGACGGAGTGGAAGTGGTAGTTGCTGTTGTTGCTGTTGTTGTTGTTGTTGTTGTTGTTGTTGTTGTTGTTGTTGTTGTTGTTGTTGTTGTTGTTGTTGCCCACTCATGGTGCTGGCTGTTGTGTTGTTACTATCTCTTGAGTTCCGAGGTTGAATTTCTTGACAGTCGGAATCTGTATCGTCAACCTGTGCACTCTCCGGCTTGATAATATCGTTCAGTCTCTTTCGGATTTCAGCTTCGAATAAGCTACCTTCCTCCTTGATATCAACTGTAGGTAAGCTTACTCTGAATAGTGGTGACCGGAATGAAGATTCACCCGGAAACGGTAAACTATCACCAGGAAACTGTGAACTCTCTGCAACTGGGACTGAAATATCACCGGAATTTGTCAAATTTTCACCAAAACAAATTACTCTTTACCCTTCACTAATTTCTTTGGCCAACACGCTTCTATCCTCAAACAAATTCGAATCTTGACCAGATGGTGTTAAGTTAACTGCATATTGCGTACTGGTAGACTCTAGAGTTAATATATCTTCGACAGACTGTGCCGAAGTCGCATCGGAATCTGCCGAAATTGTAGTACGTTCTATCGAATGCTACTGGAATCACTACAAATGTTCTTCACTTCCTTGACAACTGGGTTAAACTTATCTGTGCTTCTACCTCCTGGGGGCGTCCTTAGCAAATTAGGTATCGCCCACGACTGTTGGTTTCTCCTATACTTCGGGTACGACTCACCGGAACGAGTAACCGGCATATATCACATTCGCAATACTTTGCGTACTACTCTTCCTTACTGTCGATTCACAATCTATGACCACTTTCTCACAATCAATTTACAACGCTCTGGTGCCACTTTCCCACAGATAAATGGCTCTTGATGCCACTTTCCCACAGATAAATGGCAACACTCTTGATGCCACTTTCCCACAGACAGCGCCAGTGTTAAACGCGAACTTGCCATCAGAAGCGCGTTTAATCTCTATTCGGGTTCTTGGGAGTGGAAGGGGTCTGTTAAACAGAGGCCCTATACTTGATTTTCCCAATTAATCTCTTCACATGACAGTTTGTTCAATAACTCTACTAATCAAACTTACTAACCTAAAACTCGGACTTCGTTTTCCTTTACAGAATTACTATTCTGTTCATCTACTCACAGAATGCCGATTCATACACAGATTAAGACTTGTTCAGTGATCAACGCACAATATAAAGACTACTGTAACATAACCCGCAGTAATAAACTTAGCGGAACAATGATTCAGTACTCAACTTAAGATAAACCTTATTGTAATTTAATCTTTACCGTACAAGAGCAGATCATCAACACAGAAGACAGACACAATATGACTCAGAGTTATGAAACACAACACTACGACAACTACACAGACATATCACCCAGACAGACAATCTGGTGATCTCTAGTCGTTACCGAAGCATCTTTTTTCATTGATTTATACGAAGGTTACAAACATCGTCGCAACGACCTTTCGGTTCGTGCGGAATATGAAAAGAGTCAGACTTTACAATTGCCAATCCGGCGGCTTACACTATGGTCGTCATAGTTACTTGGATTACACTCGTGGCCACAATTATACTCGGGGACATTTTCATGGCTACTAGTAGTGAGGTTCATTGGGTTCTCCGCCACCATGTTCTTCAATAACTACAACTGGTAGAGAGAGTGTAACAGTGAATCCATATATATATATATATATATAAATATATATATATATATATATATATATATATATATATATATATATATAGGGTGACTGGAGGTGATGACAGCCATCATCAGGATATATCTATTGTATCAAAATCTTGTATGTCTATAAAATGTGGTGTTGGTATCTCTTAACTTACTTCACCTCACACACTTCCCTCATTTGGGTCGAATTGTGTTGCTCTTCATTCTTTGTCTACCGGTGGCCGTTCAATTTCGACATAAACTTTGTCTTTTTCAATTTCTTGAACTTATATTATGGTTCCTTCTATAGCCAATCTACTTATCGAGACTCTTTCAGGTGGAGTTACTTGTGGTGTACCTTTGTTGTTTACTTCACCGATGGGATTTAAAATCTGTCTATCAAAACATGTCGATTGTGCTCTTCATGCCACATATTCTTGAAATTTCTTTAACTATTATTCATGTGCTTTCAAAAATGCTTTTTATCACACTATAACATATCGAGGGTATACGGAGGCTGCTACCGAGGCAAATGAACGGGCGTGATTTTTTCGCGACGCCGGTGTTAGAGTCGGTATACGCGTCAGAAAGAAAGCGCCGGTGTGGGCGCCGGTATACGCGTCAGTATGGACGTCCGTATAAGCGTCGGTATTACCGACGCTTATACCGATGTCCATACCGACACCCGCACTGGGTGTACTGATGCCTATACCGGCGTCCATACTGGAGCTACCGATGCGTATAAAGACGACACTATCTGCACAAATTTTTTTGGGCAGAGTGTGTTGTCTTTTGCTACAGCATGATGTTGTTTAGCAAAAGACAATACACTCTGCCCAACTGAGTACATGTGTTATGTACTCTAATGGCAACCAAAACATAAACTTATATGATAAAAAATGAACAATGAATCATGTACAGAAAGTTGTATATTCCATAAATGAAAAATGTACAAAAGTGTGGCAAAGCACTTCTATATAGGAGTCGAATACAAAATGTGACAAAGCACTTCCATATAGGAATCGAATACAAAATTATGGTACATCATTGCCACATAGGAGTGTAATACAAAATTGTTGCAATGTGACAAAACACTTCCATATAGGAATCGAATAAGAATTATGTTACATCATTGCCGTATGCGAGTGTCATACAAAATTGTGGCATTGATCAAAATATTTACACCTACAATCCTGCAACAAAACATATGTATAAAATAAGATCAATTAACATGACATTTATAAACAACAACTAAAAACACGAAACCAAGATATAACTTTACCTAATCAAGAATATTCTCCCATGAGACGATTGCACCGCGTCCCTCTAAGTCTTGTAACAGTGCAGTCAGTCCATGTCGATATCCATATGATTCTTCAGTTCGCGTCGGAGGATGACCCACTGCCAACTCCTATAGTAAATATGCAAAATGTTAGATGAACATACATAATTTACTTAACACAAACAACTTCAATAATTAACATGATACTTACAAATTGGTAGCGCATACTGTCGTATCCGCCGCTACCTAAATGCGATGTTCCAACCATATCTAAATGTGTGGCTGCCGCATCTCTCTGTTGACGATATTGATCAGGAGTATGTTGCTACTCATCCTGAATCAATTCCCATTCTTCGACATCTAGCCATATAGGCTTCAGTAAGCCTGCTCTGAAAGCATCGCGAGCTTCCGATCATCGATGAGACATCACCTCGTGTGCTGTATGTTGAATCCACTCGGAACTCACAATAGGATTCCCAGGTGTTGGTCGGTACTCTTCATATATGCATTGTGTGATATGATTTTTAGAGTCCCTATCCTATTCGGTCCATTTTAACATTACTGAATGACCGAATTCCATTGAGCAGAGTTGTCGTATGCGCTGATGCATTGACTTTCTGGCCGCATCCATAACTAGAGCTCCATTACGGATATGATACATTTTGGAGTCGTCATGATCATGCGCACCCCAAGGTGTACGTGGCGATCCCATCTGATGCAATGTGAAGATCTCATCTCATCCACTGTATATATATGCATGTTTGTATACATATGCATTCATGTATGCATATGTATACATGCATATGCTTGTATGCATATGCATGCATGTATGCATATGCATGCATGTATGCATATGCATGCATGTATGCATATGCATTCATGTATGCATATGCATGCTTGTATGCATATGCATGCTTGTATGCATATGCATGCATGTATGCATATGCATGCATGTATGCATATGCATGTATGTGTATACATATATATGTATGCATTCATGTATGCATTCATATACATGTATGCATTCATGTATGCATTCATATACATGTATGCATTCATGTACATGTATGCATTCATATACATGTATGCATTCATGTACATGTATGCATTCATATACATGTATGCGTGTATGCATATGCATGCATGTATGCATATGCATATATATGTATACATGCATTCATGTATGCATGTATGCATATGCTTGTATGCATATGCATTCATGTATGCATATGCATGCTTGTATGCATTCATATACATGTATGCATTCACGTACATGTATGCATATGCATTCATGTACATGTATGCATATGCATTCATGTATGCATATGCATGCTTGTATGCATTCATATATATGTATGCATTCATATACATGTATGCATTCATGTACATGTATGCATTCATGTACATGTATGCATTCATGTACATGTATGCATTCATGTACATGTATGCATTCATATACATGTATGCTTTTATGCAAATGCATGCATGTATGCATATGCATGCATGTATGCATATGCATGCATGTATGCATATGCATATATATGTATACATGCATTCATGTATGCATGTATGCATATGCATGTATGTGTATACATATATATGCATTCATGTATGCTTGTATGCATATGCATGCATGTATGCATATGCATGCATGTATGCATATGCATGCATGTATGCATATGCATATATATATATGTATACATGCATTCATGTATGCATGTATGCATATGCATGCTTGTATGCATATGCACGCTTGTATGCATATGCATGCATGTATGCATATGCATGCATGTATGCATATGCATGCATGTATGCATATGCATGCATGTATGCATATGCATGCATGTATGCATATGCATGCATGTATGCATATGCATATATATGTATACATGCATTCATGCATGCATGTATGCATATGCTTGCATGCATGTATGCATATGCTTGTATGCATATGCATGCATGTATGCATATGCATTCATGTATGCATATGCATGCTTGTATGCATATGCATGCATGTATGCATATGCATATGCATGCATGTATGCATATGCATATGCATGTATGTGTATACATATATATGCATTCATGTATGCTTGTATGCATATGCATGCATGTATGCATATGCATATATATGTATACATGCATTCATGTATGCATGTATGCATATGCATGCATGTATGCATATGCATTCATGTATGCATATGCATGCTTGTATGCATATGCATGCATGTATGCATATGTATACATGCATTCATGTATGCATATGCTTGTATGCTTGTATGCATATGCATGCATGTATGCATATGCATGCTTGTATGCATATGCATGCTTGTATGCATATGCATGCATGTATACATATGCATGCATGTATGCATATGCATTCATGTATGCATATGCATGCTTGTATGCATATGCATGCTTGTATGCATATGCATGCATGTATGCATATGCATGTATGTGTATACATATATATGCATTCATGTATGCTTGTATGCATATGCATGCATGTATGCATATTCATATATATGTATACATGCATTCATGTATGCATGTATGCATATGCATGCATGTGTATGCATATGCATGCATGTATGCATATGCATGCATGTATGCATATGCATTCATGTATGCATATGCATGCTTGTATGCATATGCATGCATGTATGAATATGTATACATGCATTCATGTATGCATATGCTTGTATGCATATGCTTGTATGCATATGCATGCATGTATGCATATGCATGTATGTGTATACATATATATGCATTCATGTATGCTTGTATGCATATGCATTCATGTATGCACATGCATGTATGTGTATACATATATATGCATTCATGTATGCTTGTATGCATATGCATGCATGTATGCATATGCATATATATGTATACATGCATTCATGTATGCATGTATGCATATGGTTGTATGCATATGCATGCATGTATGCATATGCATTCATGTATGCATATGCATTCATGTATGCATATGCATGTATGTTTATACATATATATGCATGCATGTATGCATATGTATACATGCATTCATGTATGCATATGCTTGTATGCATATGCATGCATGTATGCATATGCATGCTTGTATGCATATGCATGCTTGTATGCATATGCATGCATGTATGCATATGTATACATGCATTCATATATGCATATGCTTGTATGCATATGCATGCATGTATGCATATGCATGCATGTATGCATATGCATGCATGTATGCATATACATTCATGTATGCATATGCATGCTTGTATGCATATGCATGCATGTATGCATATGCATGCATGTATGCATATGCATGCTTGTATGTTTATGCATTATGTATGTGTGTATGCATATGCATTACGTATGTGTTTGCATATGTATTATGTATGTGTGTATGCATATGCATTGTGTATGTGTGTATGCATATGTGTACATGCATTCATGTATGCATATGCTTGTATGTGTGTATGCATATGCATGCATGTATGCATATGCATGCTTGTATGCATATGCATTATGTATGTGTGTATGCATATGCATTATGTATGTGTTTGCATATGTATTATGTATGTGTGTATGCATGCATTGTGTATGTGTGTATGCATATGTATACATGCATTCATGTATGCATATGCTTGTATGCATATGCATTCAAGTATGCATATGCATGCTTGTATGCATATGCATTATGTATGTGAATGCATATGCATTATGTATGTGTTTGCATATGTATTATGTATGTGTGTATGCATATGCATTGTGTATGTGTGTATGCATATGTATTATGTATGTGTGTATGCATATGCATGCTTGTATGCATATCATTATGTATGTGTGTATGCATATGCATTATGTATGTGTTTGCATATGTATTATGTATGTGTGTATGCATATGCATTGTGTATGTGTGTATGCATATGCATGTGTGTATGCATATGCATTGTGTATGTGTGTATGTATATGTATATATCTCTCCCTTTCTCTCTCTCAGTCGAAAACAAAACTAAAGAGAAAAGATATTAGAAAAGCAAAAACATAAAGAAAGAAAAAAGAGTGATATATGTCTCACTTACATTGATGTAATTTTTGAATCAAGGTTGTCAAAATCCACTTGAAGTTCTCTTTCATCGAATTTCCAAAGATTTGATCTCAAAAATCTCTTGCAAAACTAAAGAGAAGATATTAGAAAAACAAAAACATAAAGAAAGAAAAAAGAGTGTTACAATATGTGCGATCTACTTACCAAAGCTTTAGATCTATAAAAATAGAGGTGTGCTTAGAGAGAGAGAGAGAGAGAGAATTTTTTGATTCAAGGTCTTCAGAATCCACTTGAGGTTCTTCTTTGTCGAATTTCCAAAGATTTGATCCCAAAATCTCTTGCAAAACCAAACAGAGAACATATTAGTAAAGAAAAAACATAGATAAAGAAAAAAGAGTGCTACAATATGTGCGATCTACTTACCAAAACTTCAAATCTACAAAGATAGAGGTCTCTTTAAAGAGAGAGAGAGAGGGAGGGAGAGAGAGGAATGGAGAGAGAGGAAGAGAGAGTGAAAGAGAGAGGAATGGAGAGAGAGGAAGATAGAGAAAGGGTGACAAACAGAGATCTGCTGTTGGCATGCGCAAACCCGACAGGAGAAGATCTAGATTCAAAACGCTCAGAATGACAAATTTTGGTTTCGGGCCCGGTTAAAAAGAGAGCGTCGGTATAAGTGCCGGTAATTCCAGGAAATTACCGACGCTTATATCGACGCATATACCGACGCTGTCTTTCCGAGGCAAAGCGGCTTTCGCAAATTAACCGAGGGTCATACCGACGCCGACGCTGACCGTCGGTATACTGACCGTCGATATTCCCTCGATCTGTTGTAATGTCATTTTTGTGTTGATGCACTGTGTTGAGATGAGACTACAACCAACCCTCTTTGACCCATCTTCTTTTGAATTTTTGCATGCATCTTTCATAGTGTTTCTTCTTTGTCTCATCTTGTACTTGCCATTGCTTCTTATAAGCTCTATTATGATGTTTTTATTCTTGTTTGATGCACAACGTCATATCTTAGCTCGGTTCTTGAGAGGGCCGAATGGCTTACAATTGTGTGCGTTCCTTCCTATTGTGCACGAACGGTTTCATCTTGTAGGCCTAAAAACTATGTACATGGATTTTTCAATCATGTATACTCATAGGAGGATGTTCAAAAGTGTTGCCTTTGAGTAACTTCTTCTACAGTATGGTAGGATGCTCTATGATGAAGGGATTTCTTCAAATGGCCCTACTTTTTCTTCATCTGAAATGTGTGCCTCACCTTGACTTCTACATTGGAATAATCTTGTGATTCCTCTTATAGCACCTACATCTCCGTGCATCTTTCATGTTTTTCCTCAAATGGGGTAGACATTGAGATATGTCTGATCATCCTTAGCTACCATTCTGCGGTACTTAATAAGTGCAGGAGTGAAAATACAATCATGGAACAAATCGATATGAATGATTCTTGTGAGAGTAGGCAAGCTTTGAATTTTCTTTTATTTCAACCACTTGGTGATAGTTCTCGTTTACGGATCTTCGATTGTGCAAATGTTCTTAAACTATTTGACTACTCTTTTTGTAGTGTATCAACCTCGGTGATGTCCATGCAACACTTAGCAATGTATAGGGATTCCCTATGTGGTCAAGAGTGAGGTATATTACTCTCCTTTGACCCTCAAAGTTGTTGATTATGGATCCAAGTCTTTTCTCTTTCGTTGTTCTAGCTTGTAAGATGTAATTATTTGACTACTCTATCGAAACCTAACTTGGTTATAGGCAATCAAAGAGAGTCCCAAAATCCATGAGCTTCAAGTTTTCCAACACATTTTGTGTGCATTGCTTTTCCTCAAATTCCTTAGATATAACATGAAGTTTGCATTTATGACAATAGTTTTCTTATTGATTCACAAAAAAGTGTGGTTGCTTTATTTTAGGCAATGCGCACTTGGTGCTCATACGCTTCCAAAAGATGGATCTTGCAATAACGATAGTGTTGTCCAATCTACGAGTTTTGGTGGAATTTCATTGATATCAATGAGTACTTATTCACTCATTATTATTCATTCTTGAGTGGATGGGCCTTCTTGTGGGGTCTAGAAATCTCCTCCACCTCCACTACTTCATGCCATTGATCTTGTTGAAATGATTTAGCTATGGATACATGAGTCAAAGTAAGAGAAAGAGAAAGAGAAGTGTTTTTCAGTGCATTAACCCCATTTATTACATGTGTGCTCATATAAAAGAATGTAAACCCTTTGCAATCAAACAATATGCGGCATGTTGTGATTTGTGCCATCGATGTGTATTTTATTGGTTTTAGAAAAGAGACATGCAAAAATTAAAAAGGACTTGTAGAAAATCTAAAAATGTGCAAAGTTGCAACTATATACAATATTCACATCAATACATATGTGCATTGCTTGCACATACTTTTTTTCTTAAGGTTTTGTTTTTTCCCCCTTCGTCCTAGATATTTATTTATGCACACCTGGGTTTGAAAAGATATGTGCCTTGTGCATGGCCTGATAATGTCAAGTGCACTTTATCTTTATGATGCAAAAAGGTCAGATCCTTAAGTAAGTGCCAAAGGTCTTTCGATGATGAGGCTTCTCTTGGTTTTTAGGTCTTCGATAGTAGTTTTGTGTGTTGTGATGTTGATGTGAGTATGGGCTAATAGAAGTTATTACATTAGAAGTAAGAATTAATTGGAAAATCTATGTTTTATTCTTAACATTCTTCATTTGTACTTGAGTTGATTTACTTTTTTGCATCTAAGTTATGTTGATATATTTTGGTCGTGATGTGTGTGAACATGCTTAGGACCACTATGTTCCTCCTCTTCCTTGTGTTGTTCATGTGCTTCCACAATCTCAAACTCCAATATTGGTATCAGATTAGGTTGTTACTTCATCTAGGACCTTGTTGGCACCCCTAGAACCACAGTCTCAGAATTGCATGAAAATTAGTGAGCATACTTGACGTGATTAGGATTTCAAAACTACTTTTCTTTCTCGCTTCAAAATTTTTATATGAGCTCCTTTTGGCCTCTGAATGCACTATCGCAATGACTCTGTAGGCAATTTCGTCCTTTCGTGCTAAACATATATAGAGGTTTTGGGTTTTCTAGTACAAGTGCCTTGAAGTCTGCTACAAGTTTAGTAGAGATCATTATGGCATTTTTTATTAGCTTTTTGAGATACATTCATTTTTTTGCATCAAGATATTTAGTCACTGGCCATGATTGAAAACAATGATGTATTTCATATGTCAGTTGTGGAGGATAAGTTGGGTGGCACTAGTTACCCATTATGGGCATATATGATGCATCATGTATTGGTAACAAAAGGGTTGTGGAATATTGTGAATGGTATTGGAAAACTTCCTACTGCACCTACAAATATAGTTATTGAAGGTGATAGAGATGGCATAGAAGATGATGATCTTCAAATTTCTCTTTTTGCTTCGGTTCCTAATGCACTAACTACATAGAAACTATGGTGGGATGGCAAAGATGCTCAAGCACATGCATTGATAGCTTTGTCTGTCAAATGTGCCATTATCTCTTACGTTGGCTCTTGGGAGACAACAAAGGATGCTTCAGATACACTTACAACTTTATATCAGGCAAGAAATGAGGCTCATGTTGCTTACCTTTGAAAACAGTTGGAGAGCAAGCATATGAATGAAGAAGATTATATGGATAGTTTTTCGACAAAGATCAAAGATTTGAAGGAGTAGTTGATTTATGTTTATGAAGTCTTGCCAAATAGTTCACTTGTGTAGACTATTCTTAATGGCCTTTGAGATTCATATCATAGTTTTGTTTCTACTCTTTGATTGATGATGAAAGGCAATCCAAATGCCTTAACATTTGAAGAGATAGTCTCTATTTTATTGTAGGAAGATCAACCCATGCAAAATAGGTCAATTATGCATGTTGGGGATCAAGCTTTCTTAGCTAGTCAGAAGGCAAAGGTAAATAGAGCTCATCTACTAGTAAGCAAAAATGTGCAGCAATTTCTTCAGTTCACTTGAGCCTGCCCCTACATGGAATACTATCACATGCAACAACAACTCCTCTTATTCTGTAATGGGAGTTGGTTAGATCATTTTGACTACTGTTGATGGTGGTTCTTTCACATTGTCAAATGCTTTGTATGTGAGAGGGATCAAGAAAAATCTATTGTCCAAAAATGTGGTGAGTTAAGAAACCTACTCTTGATCATTGCAAAATATTTGGATGTTTGGCATATGCTTATGTTCCATCTCAATTAAGACATAAGTTAGAGCCAAAGGCAAAGCAATATGTCTTTATAGGGTATGATCATAAAACAAATGGGATACAGGTTGTGGAGTCCATCCACAAAGCAATTTCTTGTTTCAAAAGATGTGGCATTTGATGAGCAAAGTACATGGTATACCAGATCAACTAACACTCATGTAGATTCTAAAGAGATCATGAAGAGAAGGAAAGGAAAATCTAAGATACAGGTATATGAAGATGAAAGAGATGATGATAGATATAGTAATGAAATGCACATTAAAGATGAAGATAAACCAAGGTTTGATCTAAAGCATGATGAAGCAGAGACTTCAAGGAATGCAAAGTTAAGAAGGTCTTCAAGAGACAAAAAGCAACTTATAAGGTATAGCTATGATACTTCTTACATCACAACTAAGGATTATGCATACATATTGAAGATAAATGAAGATCCATCAACATATGCAGAAGCTAAAGGTAAAGAGAATTGGGAAAAAGCAATGAAGGAAGAGCATGATGGTCTACTTGAGAATGATACATGGGACTTGGTACCTGGACCCAAAAATCAGAAGGTTATCAGATGTAAATGGGTGTATAAGACAAAAATATTTGCAAATCCAAAGGTTTCTAGACATTAAGCTAGACTGTTGTAAAGATATGCTCAGACACAAGTGTGTATGATGATGAAACCTATAGTCCAATGGCTAAAATGTCTACTATTAGAACATTGATAGCTATTGAAGCTTGCAAAGGATGGAAGCTATCATAGTTGGATGTTAAAAATGCTTTTCTCAATGGATACATTGTAGATGAAGTATGCATGGAGCAACTAGAAGGTTTCAAAGATTCAAATGCGAGATTGTGTGTGTAAGCTCAAAAGAACTTTGTATGGGTTGAAGCAGACCCCAAAGGCTTAGAAATGTTGACTTGTAAAGTTCTAAAATGAACTTGAATATCAAGCATTAAAGGTAGATAGTAGCTTGCTAGTGAAAGCAAGTGAAGATGGGTACATATACATTTATATTTATGTTGATGGCATTAACGTACAGGAACAAATACCAATGGAATTCAAAAGCTTAAGAAGCAAATGGAGAAGGAGTTCAAGATAAGTGACTTGTGAAATTTATCCTATTTCCTAAGCATGGAGATCATCTACACTCAACATGGAGGGTATGTTACACAAGAAAGGTATTTGAAGAATCTTTTGTTAAAGTTCAACATGGAAAATTGTAGAATCTCAACAACCCCATTGGAGGTAAATCATAAGCTAAGCACGTATGGAGGTGAAGAGGTCAAAGATATGAAGATGTATCGAATTTTGGTAGGTAGTCTGATTTATGCTACCTTGATAAGACCAGATCTTTCATATGCAGTTGGTGTTTTGTCACAATCATGCATTGTCCAAAGAAAACTCATTCGATTGCAGCACAAAGAGTGCTAAGAAACATCAAAGGAACTTCTAGTGAAGGTTCGTACCATGGTTTCGCTTCTGACACTAGAATCACAGTGTTTCGTGATGCAAATTGGATAGGTAGTATAGATGATAGAAGATCTACTCATGGAGACTTATGATACATTGGAGATAAGCTAGTATCATCATGTTCAAAGAAGAAACACACAGTTGCTTTGTCATCCACAAAAGATTAGTATGAAGGAATGGTAGAAGCAGCAAACAAAGTCATATGGATGAAGAATTTGTTGAAGAGTTTTAGAATTGAGCAAGGGATTCCAATTATACATGGTGATAACATGAGTTCACTTTACTTGGCAGCTAACCCTGTTTTTCATGCTAGGACTAAACATATTGAGATTCAATATCATTTCCTAAGGGAAAAGGTATTTTATAAAGAAATTGAATTCATATTTTTCAACAAAAGAACAAGTAGCAAATATGTTAACCAAGAGTCTAGATGGACCTAAGTTACAGAGATTCAAAGAGATGGTAGGAATAAAGAAGAAGAGCATAATCAAATTAGTGATTGAGGGGGAGTTGTTGGTGTAGGCCAGTCACAAATTGGTGCTTATGAACTATAATTAATTCAAGAAAGAGCATGGAAAAAGATAAATAGAAGTTAGATGTAGACAAAGATAAAAAAGAATGAAGAAAGCATTGGATAGAAAGTGTGAGACATGACTGAGCATAAATTCACTTTAAGGGGATCCTAATTAGTTTATTATAGTTAGAATATTAATAAAGCAAGTGAATAACAATGTAATGGTCATGATCCACTTACCAATTTGTGGATATATAAGTCAATTATGACTATAGAAATCAAAGAGAGTTCATTATCATAGATGAAGTAGAAGTGTCGAGGGCAATCTATAGATTTAGGTGTCATTCTATTTCACACTTCTCTTAGGATGATCACGTGGAAAAGAAATCTTTGTGCACAAATCTAATTCAAGAGATAACCAAGCTATGGTTTAAGTTTCATAGTCCAATTCCTTTTGTAGTTTGTGAATGGTTCATAGGAACATTCATATGTCAACTCTTTGACATGCAGACTCAAAAATGGCACATCTCATCGATCAATGTTTTGCTTAGATCTTAGTGATTTGTATAAAACTTTTAGTGTTTAACTATTCAAAATCTAGGTTGAGAGATAAGGAAACTATGGCTAAAAGCATTTTGTAAAACAGGTTTTAGTTTGAGAAAAATTAGAGTTGAAAGTCACTTATGTCAAAGTCGCCATTTTGTAAACATCAATTTCAGACATACTTTTGATCTTAATCATATATAATTTGGAATATCAAAATCCATGACATTTGCAAGTAATGAACTTGAATCTTGAGGCAGACTATTGAAGAAGAACAGAAGTGCAAAAATTGAAGAAGGAAGTATCTTTCAGACTTGAACTTGAAAGATTTGAAGTGATTGATGTAAATTCTTGTATATACTTGACATAGAGGTCTTCTTAAGCCAAGGTAGAATAGACATTGGGGATTTGAAGATCTCCAAAGTTTTATCCCAAGGGGGATCATTATTGCTAGATTTACATGCTTTTTGTGACTCAGATTGGGCTTCTTGTTATGACACCCCTGTGTCCACCAATGGTTTTTGTTTCATGATTTGTAGTTCATGCATATCTTGGTTGGGAAAGAAGCATCAATATTTCTACTTTTGTTTGGTTATCCATAATTTTGTAAGATGGAATTGTGATTCATTTTTATAAGATGGTGTTGAGCTCCATTAGTCCACTTAGCATCCAAGTTTGTATAATCTATTGTCACACTTCTTTTTGTATGATTTCTTCTCTTGATGTTGCTTGCTAGAATTCCATTTGCTTCTCATTTCTTTATTGGTTCTCTTATGTTTTTGGAGGATGTGAAGAAATCATTTGTAGAAGACTTTTTGCTAGTGTAAGTAAGCGACCTCTTCTATTTGCAACATTCATGCACAAGCTTTCATGGCTTCATGGTGAATTCTTCTTGCTCAATCTTTGATGTTTGAAACTTGTTACTTAGTTCCTTTCATGTATATTATCATTAGGCTATGTTTTCTTGGTCTTTTACTGTGATTAAAAATTGGTTTTTGCTAACTTTTCATGTATATTGACAAGCCATAACTGTTCTTGCTCTTTACAAAGTTATAGATCGTGTTTTTTTTTTATTTAGCATGATGCAACATGTAAACTTTTCATTTGATTTGAAATGAGGTATCATACACTCAGCGTGGATAATTAATGAAGGAGATATGACCATTTTTCAACTATGTATCTTTTTTATCGCATGTGTGAGCCCGATTTGGAGTTGGAGATGATGATAAACATGACCCATTTCATGGATGTGATGATTTTCTTGCCATGTTTTTTCAAGGGTTCGATCAAAGCCATTTTGATGATGGGTGTGATCATTTCCATTTTTCCATCATGGGTCTGATCATCTTCTTGCCATTATTTATCGTGATGTGATCAAACGCATTTTTATTGTGGTTGTAATTCTTGTTGATCAATCTCTATGCTACTTGGATGATTAGGGAAGTTGAGAGTTCACATAGGAAGCTTCGTGAGACATCTATGCATCCCATCTATTAATGCCCCCCACTAAAACTAGGAAGAGGTCCAATCTTCATGGATTTTGCCAAATTAAAGGTAAACGAGCATTCCATGTGCTACACATTGACACATTTCGGCATCATTATCAGGGAGAGCGACTTTGTGCCTGGGTAAGTAACATGGTGGATTGTGAATTGTGTAGATAATTCACTTTGATCTTGTAATTATTTTCTTGTTCTTGTGTTTTTTATTCACTCCAAGAATTACCACTTTTGCCATTGCTAGGGGAAGGATTAGAGCTGAGTGGAATTTTGCTAGTTGTGACTAGGTTTTAGATTTTTCAGCTTGAGCATAATAAAATCTTTTGTTAATTTCTCATTTTCTTTTTCCCCGCCATTTGGAAAGTTCTTCTAAATTTGGATATTAGTAGACAAAAATCCCAACAAGTTTGGAATAAACTGATCTTTTATCACATCTCGATTATAAGAAAAAATCTATCTTTGATCAATGTTTTGTAGAAGAGTGGAAAAACTGAATATGATAGGAGGGGTGACCGGTTTCTCACTTTTTATTGCACTGTGATTAAAAAACTCTCTAGTCCCGATCAATGTTTTGATCATAGCTTGAGTTACAAATATCATATTGATGCAATTCAACTTGCTTTGTGTATCTTAAAAGAAGTTTTAAAATCTATTAGAGTAAATAAAAAACTCATTTTGTTCGGATGGGTGATAAAAAAATCACTTTCTCTTGCAACGCGATTAAAAAATGCTCTAATTTTGATTAGCGTTATTAATCGTAATTTGAGCTAAAAATATCTAATTATCTCGATTCAACTTGGGCTATGAATCCATAAGAAGTTTTCCAAATTTATAGAAGAATGAAAAATTGATTATGATCAAATGGATGATTTAAAATTCACTCTTTATTGCATTGCGTTTTAAAAAGGCACTAGTTTAGGTAAGTGTTTTGATCATAACTTCAGCTAAAAAAATATGATTGATGTGATTCAACTTGGGTTATGTATCTTAAAAAAAAAATCAACTTTATAGAGGAGCATAAAAGTTAATTCGGATGAGAAGGGTGATAAATGATTCACTTTTTATCGCATTTCAATTAAAAAAGGTCTTTAATGTTGACTAGTTTTTTTATCATAGCTTGAGCTAGAAATATCCAATTGACGCAATTCAACTTGGATTGTGCACGTTTAAAAAGATCTAAAATTTTGTAGAAGACTATTTCAGATCGAAGGATGAGCTAAAAATCGTTTTTTATTGAACCATGATTAAAAAAAGGCATTACCTCTAATAACTACTTTGATCATAACTTGAGCTACAAATATCTTATTAATGTGGTTCAACTTGAGTTGCATAGCTTATATGAATATCTACAAGTTTGTAGAGGATCGTTAAATATATATCATATCAAAATTAACAAAGAATGCAATTATTTGATGAGAAGTGGCAAATTTCATCTTAGAGATCATTACAAGGGGAACATTTTTTTTAACTGGATTGATTGCTTTATTTTTAGTTTGTACATGTATGATCATTGGAAAAAAGGAAATTGTTTCAATTGAAGATTAATTGAGCATTGTGTATATTCTTTTTGGTTGAAAAGCAAGATGCACATTCTCCTCTTGAAATATCAAAATCCATTTTCTTTCTATTGTCTATATACGCATTTGATATCGGGTAAAACTTTAGGTCAATGAAAGTCTATGAAAATTCATATATCTTCAGTGGAAATTGGTCACGTACCCCTTAGTTATACACACGTCTTCATCAAGTAGTGACTTTGAGCTCGGTTGAAACCACATGGCAACATCTGAAGACTAACCCCAATCATCAAGCATGGATGCCATTGCTAGAGCAATGAGGTCTATGCCAAGGTCTATGCCTTTGATCGTCCCAAGTGCATAAAACACCATTACGATAGGTCTAGTGATCCCGACAATCATGTGGTCTTATGTAAACATCTTGAGGGCAAAAAAAGTTATCGATTTTTTCGTTCCGTACGAAGCTTTTGGCCTAATGCTTAGAGGGGCTACATTTTCATGGTTCCAACCACTAACAATTGAGATTTTTGTAAGCCTCAAGTTCATCTACGAGTTCTCAAAAAGAGGATTCAAGCATGATGATACCTCTTTGATATATATATATATATATATATATATATATATATATATATATATATATATATATATATATATATATATATATATATATATATATATATATATATATATATATATATATATATATATATGTAGCTTTAATTAGTCAAGTTATGAGTTCATAAGAGTTGCAACTAGAAGATTCAAACAATACGTAGATTGATGTCCAATTGACGAATGAACACTTGAAAAGAGGTTCATCTCTCTATTTATAGAAGGACTGACCAATGGGCAACAACGCTCTCTTGTGTACATACATAGGCCCACCTCCTTGATTGAATACATTAGAGAATGTGAAGATTTAGAGGACAATTTGGGCCTCTAAATTAAAAGTTCACCAAATGATCACAAAACCTCAACTTTTTCGAAATCAATGAAATATTCTAAGAAAGAAATTGTTTATTTGGTAATTAAAAAGCTAAAAATGGCAAAAATGAGAGAACAAAAAGACATAAATTATGGCCATAGACTTCAACCTTTTGGCAGTTGGGATGATAGTAGAAAACGCCCCACATACTGGCACCATAGGATGCTTGGATGTGATCTTGTGAATCACAATAGATTATCGCAAAAGCAACAATTTTCTTCTCCCTATAATAGTGTTTCAATCCATTATGCGAATGAAAACACTGAACAAGGAGTTATACTAATGGAGCAAGAAATAGTTGATCCCAACAAAAGCTACCCAAGATTTCACCTAGATAATGAAAACACACCATGAAGAATGGTATTTAGTGGGAATAATTTGTATCAAGAAGAATTGTTTGCTTTTGAAGACAATTATTTACTACACATGCACTTGCTCCTATAATTCCATGTTATAGATGTGGTGGAAACCACTTCCGAGGGAATTTTCCTACACCCTCTAGAATTATTATATGGGAGATTGATGGATATTGTGACGATTGTTCTAAGGATCATTTGATCAAGGATTACCCTCAACATCCTCGAAAAATTTCTCACATGAAACTTGAGATCAAGGAGACCATAAGAAGTAGTTGTAAATCAGAAGAGTAAGAATCTCTTCAAGCAGTCACACATGCCCAAGCTAAACAAAAAATAGTCAACCGATCAATTGAAGGAGAAAAATAGAAAGATTTGGGAAAAGAAAATGAGTAACCTAGACAAGGAATTGCAGGATTCAAAAATCAAAGTTACATAAAGAAAATCAAGAAACCAAGGATCTCTAAAGTCTTATAGGAAACAAAAGGCTAGTTTTTTATTTGTAGATCCTATCCCAAAAGATTTAGAGATTATTTTCAAAGCATATGAAGCACGGTTAAAGAGTGGACCAAGTGTAGAAGGGCATCATCAATATTACCCTAATGTTCAATTAGGAAAGGAGAGAATTAGCATGTGTAATCAACTCATAGAGTTGTCTCAAAAGATCTTAGAAGAAGCTAGCCTACTCAAGGAGTGCACACGCACAATTGTGGTTCAAAAAATGATCCTTACTTATGTGATGGATCAAGAATTACAAAGTATCAGAACCTAGCAATAAGAGTGGATCTTTCAAAATTATGGCACATTCAAACAAAATCATTAACCTAAGGTCCCATCAATGATGTAGATAATGATGTGGTGGATGAAAAACTTATAAATAAGCTCAATAGTACCTGAGGTTGAGAAAAGATGGATAGATGAGTTGTGAGACCAAGCACAAGAGGCTCTATGGAAAAAATAATGTAAGGATAATAAAGAGCCACCCTTATAGGAAATTCAAGAAAATGGAGGGTTGACCTATTTAGATGAGCCAAAAAATGATAATGCATCATGGGTAGACCTCTTAGTTGAAGAAGAAGACAAAGATCCAATGAAATTTCCACAGTACATGGATGAATATGAAAGAGAATCCATTATTAAAAGGGAATTTTTCATTAGACAACACAAGAAAAACACCTAGCATTGAGCACTTAAAGAATACTCAAGTGGGATGCACCTTGAGTGTAGAAGGAATCTTGCACACAAAGCCACACCTATGGAAAAAAGTGTTAAACATGTGGATCTAAACACCACTCAAACCAAAAATTTAGAGCCTAAACCTATTTCAAAAAGTTTGAATATCAAACAAGTGCCAGTTGACAATATAGGGGAATATAACAAGGGAAATGAAGGCAATACTTGCCTAACTATCTTGTTCAATGGGCACGCAATGAAATCTGTTTGAGACACTAGAGCACGCATAGCAATCACCACTAAAGCCCTTTCAAAAACGTGGGGAAAACCTACACTATGACCCACTCATCTAAAGTTATAATTGGCTGATGGGCATATTGAGAGACCCATGGGTCTTCTAAACAACGTAAAATTGAACACATGTGGAGTAGACTTTGACCACACTCTATCCATTTATATTTTCTCAACGAAGAAAGTGATTATGAAATGATTCTAGGTAGATTTTCTATGCCTCAATTGAAAGTGGTACAAGATTGTGGTAGCAATGCTCTATATTTGCAATAATTGGGGGTTATGACAAGAATCTATCTTTACACTTTTGAACATCGAGACATCCCTCCTATCAAGTGAAATAATGTAAAGATGTGGTTGAGTTCCTCTCTCATAAATCATCAAACTTAGAGTCCTAGATGGATGAGGATGTAACCTTCTGGGTATGTAGGAAAATCACAACGAAGAGCAAAGATTAGCTCACAAGGATCTTACCAATCATTTCATTCAAGATAGATCTATTGAAGATTCAACTCAACATCACAAAGAAGAGCAGAGGTTATCTCACAAGGATCTTACCAGCTATTTCATTCAAGATAGATCTATTGAAGAGTTTGAACCCCATGGTTGGATGCAAGTTCTAGGTGCCACAAGCATATCTATAAATGAAAATACCTTAACAGAACATTGTTGCGATGAAGGGTATGATTTGAATGGATTGTTGATGATTCATGTCATAAATGAAGAGTCATCTAAAAAGCCATGGTTACATGCTAGGTTGCAACCAAACTTTAAAATGAGGACAATGACACATATTAATTCAAGTGCATAAGAAAGTGTCATTAGTTTGGACCTAGCTTTGGCTCTATTAGAGGACATTTTCTAATGGATTTAACCTTTACCAAAGTAAAAGACAAAGAGCTAGCTTGAATACAAACTTATATTCTTTTGAATTTCTAAGGGTCAGTTTCTTTGGAGCAAAACTTGGTAATTGATGAGCCACATACGGAAGAGGAACTAGTTCTAGGAAGAGATTCACTACTCAAGAATTCCATAATTGTTGGTTGTTCCATTGGATGTGTGATGGTGGAAAATGGATACATAAAAGGAACATTATGTTGGAGTTAGACGTCTATGGAAGCACGCAAACAGCACAAGGAAGAAGAAGAAGCTTGGAGCACAACACACAATACTGAATGTATTACTACTAGGATGTACAAAAATAAGTAACCCATTTGGGTTATAGGCGTATATGCAAGCCAGGGGAAAAAACCTCCTAAAGAGGGAAAAAAGTGCCTCAGCGGTCCTAGTGTGTTCACACACATCACTACCTAAATATATCAACGAATCCCCTCTAGGAGTGATGCGGTGAACTTCTCCTATGTGGGCACATATGACAAGTTGATCTCTCCAGCAAAGAACCTCTCCCTGACATAATGATAATGCACCTCAATGTGCTTAGTGCGAGCATGGAACACAGGGTTCCTTGCAACTGCCAATGCGCTCTGACTACCAATGAAGATGGTGGTGGCAAAAGATTGACACACACCCAAATCAGCCATAAGGCATCTGAGCAACACACACTCAACAGTCGTTGTGAAAGCTACCCTATACTTAGCCTCACAACTGGAAGTGGCCATAGTAGGTTGCTTCTTGCTCAACCAAGATATACATGAGCTACCAAGCATGAAGCAAAAGCCACTAGTGGACACACGTGTGTCATAGAAACCAGCCCAGTCAGAATCAAAAAAAGCATGTAAATCTGGGGGTAGTGATCCCCCCTTGGGATAAAATGATCCAAGGAGCTGGAAATAGCAAAAGATGTGCTTAACCGCCTGCCAATGCTTGACTCTTGGGCAATGCATAAACTTGCTCATCTATGAGATAGAAAAATCAATATCTGGCTGAGTAATGCATAAGTAAATCAATCATCCAATAGGCTGCTGATAGAGAACAACATCAAATGCATCTCCAACCTCATGAAGACTCAATCGTAAACCTGTCTCCATAGGAGTGGCAATGGGCTTACAATCTTCAAGGCCGAAATGCTGCAATAATGTGTCAATATATTTCGTCTGACACAAAGCCATTCCACCATCAAGTTGCATAAACTTAATGCCCAAATAATGATGGAAATGCCCCAAATCAGACATCTCAAATGAGGCATGCAAATCAGCCTTAAAATCAACAATATGCTTGTCATGAGGACCGGTGAGTAGCATGATATCAACATACACAACAATGATCAGAAGCACATCATTAGCACACTTAACATACAAGGTGCTTTCAATTAGACTGTTCTCAAAGCCATGTGCAATCAGATAGGCATGCATCTTTTCAGACAAAGCATTGTTGGGGATGTAAGGGTCATGTGACCTTACCCCCATGTTCATATATATACATCATATATAGAGCATTGCCTCAAGAGAGATCATTATGTGGGTTTCGAGGCTCCCACGCATATGTGCATGTCTCTCCTCTCTTCTCTCTCCCTCCGTCTCCTCCTTGCTCCTCTTATTCTGCACACCAAAGTCCTTCAAGAACATTGTGCTTGCTTTAAACCATATAATGCCTTCTTTAACCTGCATACCTGGTTTTCATGCCCTTTCTACACAAAGCCACGGGGCTAAAAAACATACACTTCTTCATGCAAGTCATCATTCAGAAATATTGTTTTAATGTCCAACTGATGTACATTCCAACCATGATGAGCTGCAAGTGCACATATGCTACGAACAATAGTCATACAACATGTAGGTGCAAAGGTCTCATCAAAATCAATGCCTCTTTCCTATGCATTACCCTTTGCAACAAGCCTTGCCTTATACCTATAAGCTATTCCATCATGCTTATGCTTTAGCTTGTATACCCACTTAGTGCCAATGGCCTTCTTGCCAAGAGGCGAGTCACATAAAGACCAAGTACCATTCTTCATTATAGCATCATATTCAAATTGCATAACAGCCATCCAGTTTTCTGAATTTTGTGCTTCATCAAATGAAAGAGGCTCATTCTCATCATAGAGACTAGATGCAGTCATAGCATAGAAATCCGATGCAAAAGAGGCACTATTAGAGCCTGAACGTGTACAATATGATAGAGGTGCATCTAATTTGCTATCATGCAAAGTTTGCACCAGGCATTTTGGTATAGTTTTTGCTTTCTCAATATCAGCTCTCTCATCAACAAGTGCATCATGTAAATCTGCATCAGAAATAGAATGATATGCATCATCACATGAAACCTACAAAGGCACATAAGTTGCCTCATTAGGAATAGCATTAGACTATCCACCTATAAAAAGAGGAAGCAAAGTATCATACATGTCTTTGGAGCTAACAGATGTCTCTTTAGTACATGAAAGTAAAGGCTAAATAGATCTTCCACAAAAACAACATTACAACTAACCAAAATGTGTTTAGTCTATGGATGATACAAACAATAGCCTTTGCTTTCATAACTGTACCCAACAAAAATACATTTTATTGCTTAATCATCCAATTTCATACGGTGTTGTTCATGCACTAATTCATATGCTAGACAACCAAAAACATGCAGATGAGCAACAGATGGCTTGCAACAATGCCAAGCCTCATATGGAGTGATAGACTGCAGTGCTTTTGTGGGACACGTGTTAAGTACATATGTTGCACACATAACATCCTCAAGCCAGAAACTATGTGGTACGGCTTGACTCTTAACCATATGCCTTGCCATCTCCATGAGTGACTTGTTCTTCCGTTTATTAACCCCATTCTCTTGAGGTGTATATGGCATTGTACACTGATGTTTTATCCCACATTCAGCCAGAAATGCATTAAAGTCAGAAGACATATATCCCCCCCTCGATCAGAACAGAGGGTGCCCATTTTACATGCCGACAGATTTTCAACCAAAACCAAAAACTGTTTGAAGCACATAAACACTTTGGACTTTGCTTTGAGTGGATATACCCATGCAATCCTGGAAAAACCATTAATGAAAGTCACCAAGTAAAGATAGTTTCCAAAAGAAGGTGTCTGCAAAGGACCACAGACATCACTATACAAGCTTCGATTTTTGCATAGCCCGAACTGAACCATATTTTAGAAAGGAGGAACATTGCATTTTGCCCAAAATATAGCCTTCACAGACATGTTTTTTGGGTGCCTCAAGTTTGGGCAAAGAGGACACCATATCAAATTTCTACAGGTGTAGCAACTTAGCAAAAGTCAGATGACCAAAGCGTGCATGCCAAAGCTTTGCATCTGACATAGTCTCAGAATCATGTACTGCACATGCCAAATCATTCACAGATCTTTCATAGTCTATGAGCTTATATAGCCCATGACATAAAATGCCAGAAGCAATAATCATTTCACTGTACATCTGTCATCAACAAATTTCACAAACAAGCCAATCTTGGCTAAAAGTAGAAATTGTACATATATCATCAACAAATTTCACAACTAAGCCAATCTTGGGTAATGCAGAAAGTAATAACAGATTTTTCTTGATCCCTAGTAAAAATAAATCATCTGTCAAAGTGAAAGAACTACCATCAGCAGTAGTCAGAATGATCTTACCAACTCCCATGATAGGATAAGAGGAGTTGTTGGTAAATGTGACAGTATTCCCTATAGGGGGCAACTCGAGTGAAGAGAAAAAACTGCGCTGCGAGGTAATACGTTTGGTCACCCCACTACCAAAGTACCAAACATCTGAGTCTAGTACAGACATGCACTACTCATGAGAAGATGGGTCAAAACTGCAAATAGTAGTAAACGCCCATTCTTCATCCTGCACAAGATTAGCAGAATCTGTTTTTGGTGTAGAGGCCTTTGCAACAACCATTCCAGCCCCTTTTTTCTTTGCCTCTTCAGCAACCAGTTTTGGACAGCTCTTAATGACATGATCATTTGTTTTACAGTATTTGCAAAACAATTTCTATTTTTTTGATTTCTTCTCATCTTTGTCTTCCGTCTTTGAATGTGTAGAATTAGCATATTTCTGCTTACTAGTTGAAGAGCTCCATTTTCCTTTTCCCTTCTGACTAGCCAAGAAAGCTTGATCTGCAACACACATAATAGACCTATTCTGCCTAGACTGGTCTTCCTGCAACATAACAAAAACTAACTCTTCAAACGTAAAGGAATTTGGATTGCCTTTCATCATCAAGCGAAGAGTAGAAGCAAAACTTTGATATGAGTCGGGAAGACCATTCATAATAGGCTACACAAGTGAACTTTCAAGAAGGACTTTATCAGCAGAAATCAATTGTTCCTTCAAATCCTTGATCTTTGTGAGAAAATTGTCCATAGAATCACCTTCATTCATGTGCTCACTCTCCAATTGTTTTTGGAGGCAAGAAACACGAGCCTCATTCCTAGCCTGGTACAATGTGGTAAGTGTATCCTAAGCATCCTTAGCTATTCTACAAGAGAAAATGTAAGGAATAATGGCACGTTTGACAGACAAACCTATCAATGCATGTGTCTAAGCATCTCTGCCGTCCCAATGAATCTCTGTAGTAGATGCAACAGAAATCGTAGAACAAACAAGAATTTTCAGAATATCACCATCTTCAACTCCATACTCATCAACTTCAATACCTATATTTGCAGTACCTGTATTCACAGGTGTAACAAGACATCTTTCAACACCCTGCACAATATTCCATAGTCCTCTTGCAACCAATACATGATGCATCATATAAGCCCACAATGGATAGTTGGTACCATCCAACTTATCCTCAACAACCAACACATAGAATACATCACTGCTTTCAGCCATGGTCACTGACTAAAATACCTTGATGCAGAAAGATGACTGTATACTGAAAAAGTTAAACAAAACTACCCAAACGAGTTCTGCTGGAGCTGTAGCAGACTTCGAGATGCTTATATTGGCAAACCAAAACATGTATATATCTTAGGCACAAAAAGATCAAATAGCCTACACAAGCACTACGATAATGCCTTCGAAGACCGAAATGAGCTCAAATCACAATTTTGGCACCATACAACGAAGCTGTTTTGATCTCTAAAACACCCTGAGTATGCTCACCGAATTTCATGCGATTTGGAGACTCCAACCGGAGAGGTGTCGATGACACCCTGGGTGAAGCAGCAACTTGCTCTGATACCAGTTGTTGGAGTTAGACGTCTATGGAAGCACGCAAACAGCACAAGGAAGAAGAAGAAGCTTGGAGCACAACACACAATATTGAATGTATTACCACTAGAATGTACACAGATAAGTAACCCATTAGGGTTATAGGTGGATATACAAGCCTGGGGAAAAAACCTCCTAAAGAGGGAAAAAGAGTGCCTCGGTGGTCCTAGTGTGTTCACACACATCACTACATAAATATATCAACACATTCAATCCATTAAAAATTCACATCTAGACTTGATTGTTTGTTAGAAACTCAAGACTTGCATTCTAATGAGCTTGTACTAGTAGAACCATTGGCGAACACTCCAAGGGAAAAATGAATGCAAGGACCAACCTCAACCATTTGAGATTAAAGAACTTGTAGAGTTTCATTAATATGTAGAGGATATTGTGGAAATCCCCATCAAAGAAGAGGAAAAGGAAGTTGCACTCACTTCTCCTCTAGAGAAGCAACCAATGGCATGAAAGGCTCGAGCATTTATTTCTTCAAATTCCAAATACCAACAAGTCTAGGTCCCTAGGATTTTGATTCAAACCCAATATGGGAATTCACACATTTGGATCCCTAAAAAGGCATTACGTACAAAGAAAAATTTGGTTTCCACCAAGAACATCACACCCATTGGGAAGGTTAATATCCAATTGAATGGTACACGACGGCCTAAAACCAAACCTTCTAGTAGAGGAAAACCAAAGAGGATGGCAATCCCATAAGCTCTATGGATTTGGAGACCAAAAAAAACTTTAAATCAAATTATGAAGGCTTTGATAGCATCACAAAAGGCCACAAAAATGCATGCCCATTGGTACAAAAAATACTCCCATCCCTATTGGAGTTAGACGTCTACGCAAGCATGCGAACAACACAAGGAAGAAGAAGCTTCTTGGAGCACAAGACAAAATAATGAATGTATTACCACTATAATGTACAAAGATAAGTAAATCATTAGGGCTATAGGCGTATATACAAGCCGAGGGAAAAAACCTCCTAAAGAGGGAAAAAAGTGCCCCTGTGGTCCTAGTGTGTTCACACACATCACTACCTAAATATATCAACAAATCCCCCCTTGGGAGTCATGCGGTGAACAAGTTGGCACTCGTGTATAAGGAAGTACCAAGCTGTGTGGAATCAATCCACAAAAGGAAGTAAGCACAAAGCTTTGCATAAAGCTTCAAACTTCTCCCTAGGTAGAGCCTTCGTGAAAAGGTGTGCAATGTTCTCCTGCGTGGGCACATATGCCGAGCTGATCTCTCCAGCAGAGAACCTCTCCCTGACATAATGATGATGCACCTCAATGTGCTTAGTGTGAGCATGGAACAAAGGGTTCCTTGCAACTGCCAATGCGCTCTGACTGTCAATGAAGATGGTGGTGGCAGAAGACTGACCAGCACCCAAATCAGCCATAAGGCATCTGAGTCACACACACTCAACAGTCGTTATGAAAGTTGCCCTATACTCAGCCTCACAACTGGAAGTGGCCACAATAGCCTGCTTTTTGCTCAGCCAAGATATGCATGAGCTACCAAGCATGAAGCAATAACCACTAGTGGACACATGAGTGTCATAGCAACCAGCCCATTCAAAATCATAAAAAGCATGTAAATTTGGGGGTAGTGATCCCCGCTTGGGATAAAACAATCCAAGTAGTCGGGTACCACTCAAGTAGCCAAAGATGCGCTTAACTGACTGCCAATGCTTGACTCTTGGGCAATGCATAAACCTGCTCATCTATGAGACAACAAACGGAATAAATTAATGCATAAGTAAATCAAGCATCCAATAGTGTGTTGATAGAGAACAACATCAAATGCATCTCCTACATCATGAAGATGCAATCGTAAACCTATCTCCATAGGAGTGGCAAAAAGTTTACAGTCTTCAAGGTTAAAATGCTATAATAATGTGTCAATATATTGCATTTGACACAAAGCCATTCCAACATCAGCATGCATAAACTGAATGCCAAAATAATGATGCAAATGCCCCAAATCAGACATCTCAAATGAGGCATGTAAATCAGCCTTAAAATCAGCAATATGCTTCTCATGAGGACCAGTGAGCAGAATGTCATCAACATACACAACAATGATCAGAAGTACAACATTAGCACGCTTAACATATAAGGCGCTTTTAGTTGGATTGTTCTCAAAACCATGTGCAATCAGCTAGGCATGTATCTTTTCATACCAAGTACGTGGTGCTTGCTTTAAACCATATAATGCCTTCTTTAACCTGCATACCTGGTTTTCATGCCCTTTTTGCACAAAGCCACGGGGCTAAAAAACATACACTTCTTCATGCAAGTCACCATTCAAAAATGTTGTTTTAATGTCCAACTGAGTGCATTCCAACCATGATGAGCGACAAGTGCACAGATGCTATGAACAATGGTCATTCGACAAGTAGAAGCAAAGGTCTCATCAAAACCAATGCCTATTTCCTGAGCATAACCCTTTGCAACAAGCCTAGCCTTATACATGTCAACTATTCCATCAGGCTTACGCTTAAGCTTGTATACCCACTTAGTGTCAATGGCCTTCTTTCGAGGAGGCCAGTCACATAAAGACCAGGTACCATTTTTCATGATAGCATCAAATTGAAACTGCATTGTAGCCATCCAATGTTCACAATTTTGTGCTTCATCTAATTTGCTATCACGCAAAGTTTGCATCAGCCATTTTGGCGTAGTTTTTGCCTCCTCAATATCAACTCTCTCATCAACAAGTGCATCATGTAAATCTGCATCAGAAATAGAATGATTTGCATCATTACATGAAACCTATAAAGGCTAACAAGTTGCCTCATTAGGACTAGCGCTAGACTATCCACCTATAAAAAGAGGTAGCAAAGTATCATACATGTCTTTGGAGCTAATAGATGTCTCTTTTGTACATGAAAGTAAATGTTGAATAGCATCTTCCACAAAAGTAACATCACGGCTAACCAAAATGCATTTAGTTTGTGGATGATATAGATGACAACCTTTGCTTTCAGAACTGTACCCAACAAAAATACATTTTATTGCTTTATCATCCAATTTCCTGTGATGTTGTTGAGGCACTAATGCATATGCTAGGAAACCAAAAACATGCAGATGAGCAACAGACGGCTTGTGACCATGCCAAGCCTCATATGGGGTGATAGAATGCAGTGCTTTAGTAAGTACATATGTTGCACACATGATAGCCTCAAGCCAGAAACTATGTGGTAAAGCCTGACTCTTGACCATACACCTGACCATCTCCATGAGTGACCTGTTCTTCCATTTAGCAAATCCATTTTGTTGAGGTGTATATGACACTATACATTGATGTTTTATCCCACGTTCAACTAGAAATGCATCAAAGTCAGAAGACATATATTCCCCCCCTCGATCAAAATGGAGGGTGCCCATTTTACATGCTGATAGATTTTGAGCCAAAGCCAAAAACTGTTTGAAGCACATGAAAACTCGAGACTTTTCTTACAAATATACCCATGCATGCCTAGAAAAATCATCAATGAAGTTCATGATGTAAAGATAGTTTCCAAAAGAGGGTGTCTACATAGGACCACAGACATCATTGTGAACAAACTGCAATTTTTGAGTAGCTCAAATTGAACCATCTTTTGGAAAGGAGGAACGCTACATTTTTTCCAAAATACAGCCTTCATAGACATGTTCTGTAGACGCCTCAAGTTTGGGAAAAAGAGGACACCGTTTCAGATTTCAACAGGGATAGCAAACTAGAAAAATTCAGATGACCAAAGTTTGCATGCCAAAGCTTTGCATCTGACATAGCCTGAGAATCATGTACTACACATGATGAATCATTCATAGATTTTTCATAGTCTATGAGCTTATACAGGCCACAACATAAAACACCAGAAGCAATAATCATGTCGCCATTTGACAGATCATGAACTATACATCTTTCATCAATAAATTTCACAACCAAGCCAATCTTGGCTAATGCAAAAACTGATAACATATTTTTCTTGATCCTTGGCACAAATAAAGCATCCGATAAAGTGAAAGAACTACCATCAGGAGTAGTCAGAATGATCTTACCAACTCCCACGATAGGATAAGAGAAGTTTTTGGTGCATGTGATAGTATTCCCTGTAGGGGCAACTGCAAGGTAATATGTTTGGTTGCCCCACTATCAAAATACTAAACATCTGAGTCTACTACAGACATACACTACTCATGAGAAGATGGGTCAAAACTGTAAACAATAGTAAACACCCATTCTTTATTCTGCACAAGATTTGTAGACTCAGTTTTTGGTGTAGTGACATCTCCAAGAACCATTTCAGCCTCTTTTTTCTTTGCCTCTTTTGCACCCATTTTTGGATAATTCTTTATGATATGATCGTTTCCTTTAGAGTACTTACAAAAGAATTTCTGTTTTTCTGATTTCTTCTCATGTTTTTCTTCCTTCTTCAAATTTGCAGCATTTGCAGATTTCTGCTTACTAGTAGATGATCTCCATTTACCTTTTCCCGTATGACTAGCCAGGAAAGCTTGATTTGCAACATGCATAATGGACCTGTTCTGCCTAGACTGATCTTCCTGCAACAAAATGGACACTAACTCCTCAAATGTCAAGGCATTTGGATTTCCTTTCATCACCAAACGAAGAGTAGAAGCAAAACTTTGATATGAATCAAGAAGACCATTTAGAACGGTCTGCACAACTGAGCTATCTGGTACAACTTCATCAGTAGAAATCAATTGTTCCTTCAAGTCTTTAATTTTTTGTTAGAAATTTGTCCATAGAATAGTAGTCATTTGGCAAGTAGGAGAAAGATCTGCAAGTGCACACATGCTATGAATAGTAGTCATTTGGCATGTAGGAGAAAGGTCTCATCAAAATCAATGCCTCTTTCTTGAGCATAACCTTTCGCAATAAGCCCACCCTTATACCTGTCAGCTGTTCCATTAGGCTTATGCTTCAGCTTGTATACCCACTTAGTGCCAATGGCCTTATTGCTAGGAGGCAAGTAACATAAAGACTAGGTACCATTCTTCATAATAGCATCATATTTTGACTGCATAGCAGCCATCCAATTTTATGAATTTTGTGCTTCATCAAACAAAATAGGATCATTCTAATGACAAAGGCTAAAGGTAGCCATAGCATAGCAATATGGTGCAAAAGAAGTGCTATGAGAGCCTGAACGAGTACGATATGACATACGTGCATCTAATTTTGTATGTCGCAAAGTCACTCCAGCTATTTAGGCATACTTTTTGCCTCCTCTATATCAGACCTCTCATCAACAAGTGCATCATGTAAATATGCATCAGAAATGGAATGAACTGCATCATCATGGGGAACCTACAAAGGCTAAGAAATTGCCTCATTTGGACCAACACTAGACTATCCATCTATAAAAAGAGGAAGCAAAGTGTCATACACATCTTTGGATCTAACTAATGTCTCCTTAGTACACGAAAGTAATGGTTGAATTGCATCTTCCACAAAAATAATAGCACCACTAACCAAAATGCGTTTAGTATGTGGACGATATAGATAATAGCATTTGGTTTCAGAACTGTAGCCAACAAAAATACATTCCGCTACTTTGTCATCCAATTTCTTACATTCTTGTTCAAGCACTAATGCATATGCCAAACAACCAAAGACACAAAAATGAGCAACAGATGGGTTCGAGCCATTCCAAGCCTCATATAGAGTGATAGACTGTAACGCTTTAATGGGAAACCTATTAAGTACATATGTTGCACACATAACAACCTCAAGCCAGAAACTATGTGGTAAAGCCTGACTCTTGAGCATACACCTCCTCCCCTCCATGAGTGATTTGTTCTTCCTTTCTACAACTCCATTCTTTTGAGGTGTATATGACACTGTACATTGGTGTGTTATCCAACGTCTAGCCAAGAATGCATTAAAATCAGAAGACATATATTCCCCCCTCAATCAGAATGGAGCATGCCCATTTACATGCTGACAAATTTTCAGCCAAAATGAGAAACTGTATGAAGCACATAAACACTTTGAACTTTGATTTCAATAAATATACCCATGCAAGCCTAGAAAAAATATCAGTGAAATTCATGAAGTAAAGGTAGTTCTCAAAAGAAGGTGTTTGCATAGGACCACAAACATCACTATGAACAAACCATGATTTCTGAGTAGCTCAGATTGAACCATCTTTTGGGAAGGAGGAACACTACATTTTTCCCAAAATACAACCTTCACAAACATGTTTACCAGGTGCCTCAAGTTTGGGAAGAGAGGACACCATTTCAAATTTTTGTAAAAATTAAGATGACCAAAGCATGCATGCCAAAGCTTTGCATCTGGCATAGCCTAAGAATCTTGAACTGTACATCTGTCATCATAGATTTTGCATAATCTATGAGCTTATACAACCCACAACATAAAATTCCAGAAGCAATAAATATGTCGCCATTTGATAGATCATGAATTGTACATCTGTGATCAACAAATTATACAAACAAGCAAATCTTAGCTAATGCTAAAATTGAGAACATATTTTTCTTGATCTCTGGCATAAATAAAGCATCCGTCAGTGTAAAGTAACTACCATCATCACTAGTTAGAAAAATCTTACCAACTCCCATGATAGGATAAGAGGAGTTGTTGTATCCCAAGCATCCTTTGTTGTTTTCCAGGAGCGAATGTGAGGAATAATGGCATGTTTGACAGACATGCATGAGCATCTCTGCCATGCCAACAAAGTTGTTCTATAGTAGGTGTAGCAGGAATCCTAGCATGAACAAGAAATTGAATAACATCATCTTCAATGCCATCTACATCACCTTCAATGAATGTCTTTGCTGGCATAGTAGGACATTTCCACAATATTCCACGGTCCTTTTGGGACCAATACATGACGCATCGTGTATGTCCATAATGGGTAATTTGTGCCATCCAACTTATCCTCAACAACCAACATACAAAATACATCACTACTTTTAGCCATGGACACCAACTAAAATACCTTGATGCAAAAAAATGATTGTATCTCAAAAAGTTGGATAGCACTACCATGTCGAGTTCTGCTCAACCTGTAATAGACTTCAAGATGCTTATACTGGCAAACCAAAACTTGTATATATGTTTGGAACAAGAAGACAAAATTGCTTACATAAGCACTATGATAGTGCATTCGGATGCCGAAATGAGCTCAGATTGCGATTTCGATAGTACACAACAAAGCTGTCTTGAACTCCTAATGGGCTTCAATATGATCCCCATTTTTTGTGTGATTCTAAGACTATGACCAGAGCTATCAAACAACACCCTAGATGAAGTGGTGACCTAATCTGATACTAGATGTTGGAATTTGAGGTTCACGGAAGCAGGGCAATAGCATAAGGAAGAAGAATAAGAAGCTTGGCAACACATAATACTGAATGTATTACCAAGATAATGTACAAAGATAAGTGATCCATTAGTGTTATAGGCAAATATACAAGTCGGGGCAAAAAATACCTCCTAAAGAGGGAAAAAAGTGCCCCAACGGTCCTAGTGTGTTCACACACCACCACCAAAATATATCAACACATAGTTCATGTATATAGAGATAGAGTTCAATAGTTTATCTCCACTTTTGAGATGGATGAGGGTAAGGATCTAGTAGGCAAAGGCATTGTGACTGACCTAGTAGGTAAGATGACTCAAGTGAAGGCAACCTCAAACACAATTAGGGAAGCTTTGCGATCCCCAAAGACATTACCAACTTTGAGGATCTCAACCATCCCAACCTAAAGCTAGCCATCAGGGTTTTTTTAGTACGAATTACTTCATTAGATACACTCGTCCAACCAAAGCTGTATTTTACCCCTTCACGGAAACATCTCCAAGACCAGGTGATACTCTAGATTTGGTTCCAATAATATTCAACAATTGAAAAAGGCTCATTCCTCACTTGAAAAACACAAATTCTTTAGGGGGAAAGTGGTTATACTAGAATAATATACAAAATCCTATATTGTGGTTTTGCTCTTCTACCTTGTCTACCAAGAAGAATTATGGTTGGATGTATATTGAAATAATCACACACTTATCTAGAGCAGAGGAAGCAAGACTAGTAAACACAACATAGGCACCAACAACAAAATTGTGCAAGGAAAAACTAGCCACAAAGAGAAAGTAACAAGCTCAAACTCAAGCTAAAGCTCTTGGAAAAAATGAAAAAGGATAGGATGACATGGCGACGACTTTTGGCCCATTGGAATCCCAAGTACCACTGGAACCTATTGTAAAATACTATAAAGATATGAGTGGTGCATGCAAAATGACCTCTAAGGCCAAGACAAAAGTGAAGGCACATAGAAAGAGAATAGTATAAGGTCCTAATTCTACAAGAAGTGTCTCTCTTGCACCATCAATGCAATCCATCTATGTTTCAACTCACTTGACAAGCAGTTCAACTACAAGATTCAAGAAGAAGTTGGTCCAATTCATGTTTATTCATAGGAATATTTTCACACTCCCACATCATGAGGAGTGGAACCTAAAGCGACTACTCCATAAAAACCAAAGCCACACCTATCTCCACCTTATGACACATTCAATTCTCCTTTATCTTTTAAGGATTCCTTCTCTACTACCTACATCCATCGCCACACCACAACCCTAAGGCTATCAACCTTACATGAGCAAGAAAATGACCATTGTTTCACAACATCTTGATATTCTTGCCAAGGAGCACTATGATTTTAAGAAAAGAGTCATAGAGACCAATCGGATGTTGACAAAGAAGGATAAGATTATGGAGGATCTAAGGCTTGATCTCAAGAGAAAAATAAAGTCCGATCAAGCTACGAAAAAATTCTTGGAAAAAGCACATATAGAACAAAACAAGGTGATTGAGATAATTGAGTTTTACACAACTCGTGAGGATTTTTATAAAAAGCAAATAAACTATTGAACATTGGACTATATAACAAGTGATGATAGCTCTAGAATGAAGTAAACCTATTGTTGATTATCTTTGAGAAGGAATATTTCTAGATGGTATTCTCTTGCTAGAAGAAAAGCACATGAGGAAGAATGCAAAGAATATTCTCTCATAGGAATTCAACTCTATAAAAGAGGGACATATAATTTTTTTGTGATTTTACATACATGAAAGAGAATATTTTCCTATCCTACAAATGAGTCATTTAAGAATTTCAAGATGAAATTTGTCCGTTGAATGAATAGCATATCCTTTTTGGAGGCTCATGGTGGAATATATTGCATATGGATGCAAGCACTTATGTGTAAAGGTGTGATGTATGTCACAAAACCAAATACCCTTTCCAAAATGAGTAAATGCCGCTTAGATCTATGATGAGCAGTAGAGAATTTGCTAAGTGGCGAACGGATTTTCTTGGACCTATCATCCTAGACACACAAAGAAGACAGATGATTGGAATAGCTCTCTCTATTGATGATGAATAAAATTGAAGTAAGAGATGAATATTATCTCTGAGTATAGACTACCACCACATGAGTGTAGCATCTATGTGGTAACATGGGAACAAAACCTCTAGCCAACACTAGAGTAAAAAGTTCCCATGTATAGGGAAAAGGTTCATATCAAATCTATTCAAGGAACACATAAGTGTAACAAACCCCCTTGAGTGAATGATGCGAAGACATACAGGATGTGACAATCAAGCCCCACTATGCAATAAGCCCAAATCTTTGCAAAAAACTTCAAAAAATTTTTGTGGAGGAGCTTTGGTGAATATGTTTGCAACATTATCTTTTGTAGCCACATATACCAAATCAATATCTCTTGCATGAAAGCGCTCTCTCACATAGTGATAATGCACCTCAATATGTTTGGTCTATGCATGAAACACTATATTTCATGTGACAACCCTTGCACTTTGACTATTGGTGAGAATATGCATGACAACATCAATCTCCATGCAAAGATCCATCAATAGGCATCTTAGCCATATACACTCCAATGTAGATATGCAAATTGTCTTGTACTCATCCTCACAACTCGATGTCACCATTATAGATTTCTTCTTATTCAACCAAGATATGCATGAGTCTTCAAGAGAAAATCAATTACCACTAGCGGACATGCGAGTATCATAACAATTGGCCCAATCACTATCTATATAAGCATGCAAGCATGGCTGAATACCTTTACCATAAAAGAGACCTACACTCAAAGTGCCTTTGAGACATCTAAACACATGTTTCATTGCTTTCCAATGCTTATTACGAGGGCTATACATGAATTGATTAAACTAAGAATCTGCATACTGTATAAATGGCCTTGTGTTGCATGCATATATAAGACACCCTACAACTTTTTGATAAAGAGAAGTTTCGATTGCATGGCTAGAATCCTCAATTGAGAACCTAAATCTTATCTCCATTGGTGTGGAAATTGGCTTGTAATCCTCAAAGTCAAAACACTGAAGTACTTTTTCAACATACTTTGCTTGATGCATAATAACCCCCCCCCTCAATGGATACAAATTGGATGCCAAGCTAGTAGCTCAAAAACCAAGATAAGTGACATCAAAAGTATGTTGCAAATCAACCATAAGGATGTCAAGTTTTGCATCACATGACCAAATCAAGAGTATGTCATCAACATAAAGAACATGCATTATAAGATCAATCCCATGTTTGTGTACGTAGAGTGATCTTTCAATGGGACTACATGTGAAGCCAAGGGTAATCAAGTGCTTATGGATATTTTCATACCATGCACATGGAGCTTGCTTGAGACCATACAAGGCTTTATGCAAGCGGCAAATCATATGCTCTTGCCCTTTCATGCAAAATCTAGGAGGTTGCTTCACATAAACCTCTTCTTGCAAATCACCATTCAAGAAAGCTCTTTTTATTTCCAATTGATGTACTTTCCAAGGTCATTGGGCAACCAGTGCAACGAAAGTACGAATGGATAGCTAAGGACAAACATTACCAAGAGACAAAGCAAAAAAATTTGATGCATAAGATGTAGAACACTATCAAAAAATGTATCCTTATTAGAAAGATTGATCAGCTATCACTCGATCATTGACGAATTGAGTCATTTCAAGATCCAATAAATACCTCCTAATAGATCTTACATTGGCTTCTTCAAGTAATGTAGCTCCATAGGAATCCTTGGCATGTAGAAACCATGTGCCAATCGCACAACCCATTCTTTTGCACCATTAACGTCATGCACTTATGAAGTATGCATAAATTATAGGATCCCACTACATGGCCATGCATAGAGACACGTGATTCCCATGCACATGAGGGACCATTGTACGCACATATCATATTTCATGTATACTTACCTTCTTTATTTATATCATGAGTATAAAAGACTGCCCAATGCTAATTCAGGACTCATTGTGCTCAAAGTTCATTATCACTAAAAGGCTTCACGCTCAACTGCAAACAAAGAAATTCATCCACATAGAAGAAAGGCCAAATGCCAATCTCAAGGATGGATGTCCAAATTCCAAGCGCAAATTCAAGATTGGAATGGAACATATTTGCACCATGGTGATAACCACACACTTCAAACCCACTTAATGTTAGCTATGAGCTTTGTTCTCTATGCATGTGAACACCTTTAACTTGGAGGGAAATCTATCCAAGACTCTTATCCTCTTTTCATTGGCCAAAAGGCTCTCTATTTTGTATCAGAAGACATCTTTTGAATGAGAAAGTAAGGCTCACTGTTCAACTCATAGCTACGCACATGATAGTGTTATCTCTCTCTCTTTATACCTTATCTCTCCACCATTTGTGTACGAGATAAGTTATTGTTTCTTCTATCTATCTCGTAGATAGATAGATAGATAAGCTATTTGCCCCTACCTTGTTGCACCATTTCCTTCTCAAGTCTGCTCATTGTTTTGCCATTGCCATAGTCCATAGAATTCAACACGTGGTATCATAGTGGGAATTGCAACATATTGGATGTCATTGAGGACCATGCAAGCATTTTCTTTGGAAGTTGGGAACTATGGCAGTGAAGTTGAACCATGAAGATGGCTATGCATCCTTGCTATGCTCATCCGTTACGAGAGGCAAGCACTTGTATAGGGGAGTTGAGATGATGGAGCTACAAGAACAAAAGACATCTAAGTGCTTAATTTATATGTCAAATATGTACAACTCCAGCAGCCACTTCATGTACAAATCCACTTGCATGAAACACAACGGCTTTGAGCCTATTCCCTAGCACTTTGGACATGTTCAAGGCTACAACAATTGACCTCTTTGCACCCAAATTACCCATCATAGCTACTAGTCCAAAATAGGATGTCTCCCACTTTGGCGAGCTACACCAGCAATGTTACCCAACAAAATTGATTCATCTTCTACTTTCGTCAGCTAAACTAGTAATATCAGCAACCAAAGGGCACAAAAAATAAATGTAACAAATGTCTGGTGCAAACTCCAATAGTTTCATGTCTTGTGTGATTATCACACTCTCACATAGACCTTGGTTCACGTGCACAAGTATAGTTTACCTTTTTTGAGAAGTTTCTTGCCAAAAATTAGAAGCGATTCTCTTTGTCAAACGATTATTTTCAAGCCAACCCTTGCTTAATATGTGGTAAACCCAACCATGCTACAAAGTTTGTCGACTTTGCAACAACAACAACAACAAAGGGGCTTTCAACAAAAGGCCAAGCAACATCAACATAGTTGAAGAGACAAATGAAGAAGAAGCTCAAGTCAATTTCACATGTCATGATGTATTGCAAAACATCCCCTTTGCACCATCCTCATATGTATAGGGAAAGATTTGTACCACCCATGAAGGAAGGATATAAAATTTGTACTACCTTCTTTGTACATGGGAAGCAATCATATTTTTGTACCACCCTAGCCTAGTTGTGAGGAATGCATAGTTCCCAAAGAGCTATGTTCAATCAAAGTTCAAGGGGAGGATTGTTAGCTATGATCTTTCTTCTCTATGTATGTGAAAACATTTACCTTCAAGGGAAATCTATCCAAGAATCTTATCCTCTTTTGATTGAAAAAAGGGCTCTCTATTTTGTATAAGAAGACATCTTTTGAATGAGAAAGTAAGGCACACTATTCAACTCATATCTATGCACATAAGAATATTACCTCTCTCTCTCTACCTTATCTCTGCCACTTGTGTACAAGATAATTTTTTGTTCTTCTATCTATCTCCTAGATAGTATGCTCTTTGCCACTACCTTGTTGTGCCATTGGCTTCTTAAGTCTGCTCTTTGCTATGCCATCATGATAATCTATAGAATTCAACACTTAACACTAATAGATGCATCATCAACCTCAAGAGAACACTTCATATCTTTAGAATAGGAAACCTTGTTGTCAGTAGGCCCTTGAGCATTTAGCTCAAGGCCCAACTTTTTCATCATAATTCTTCTAATGCATTGTAATGTACACATGCATAGGGATACAATACAAGGGCATGAACAAGACACATATTTTATTAAACCCATGCACTGCACACTTATTCCATCACTCATTATGGACAAAAAAAAATTGGCATTCTATTTTTTAAATTCATCTTTGAAAGAATCATGGAGCACCCATGTTACACCATCAGCTCCTATGAAGAAAATCACACACATCAGGTTTTCAAGATAAAAAATTATAGAGTTTCTAGAGGAACTTGCACACATTGAAAGCTTTAGAATACACCATGATGCTAGAAATCAATGCAATCAAAGCTTGGTAGCAACAAATACACTGGTGCACTGAGCTAGGATCAACAAACTCACAAGTTTGCTTGGACACAAAGAAAAACAAGACAACCCTACCCTATCACACTTGAAAGAAATATAAACTCTTTTGACCCATTTTAGGATGGGGAAACCACAAACGTCAAATTCATGGCAAAGGATTGTCCAACAATATAACTCAACCAAAACATCAATGACACAAAACTTTGAATTGAAGATATGACATGAATGTTTTCCTATGAAATCTTGACAAGGAAGAAAAGCATTGGGAGGGGAGTAGTGTTACATAGTATGGTAGTGACATAATTTTTTTCAAGTTTTTCTAAAGCATGTTTGCAGATAAAGAGATTTGTACATACTTGTGAAATACTTTTCTTGTAAGAGGGAAGATATCCACAAGATAAGATAAAATTTAGAGAGCGTTCTTTTATTTTTTAGGAATTTTCAGAAATAGTAAAAGAATGATCATGAAAAAGTTCTATAAAAAATCCAAAAACTCATTTGTAAAAGGCTTTTTCCTAATGTGAGTAAGAGAGTTCTTCTTCTTGAAAATTCATGCACACATTTTCATGGCTTCTTTGTGATCTCTTCTTCGTGAATTTCCGATGTGTGACATTTGTTAGTTACTTCAGTTCATGTCTACTATCATTAGGCTAAGTTTTTTTAGTCTTTTCTCATGATTAAAAATGATTTTCTGCTACCTTTCCATGGCCATTGACATTTTAAAAAATTGATTTGAATTCCATTATCTCACTAACAACCTACCATATATACTCACCAATGTATTCTACTAGAAACTAAAATATATAATATATAAACTACTCCGTAATATGAAGCATCCACCAACATCCATTGTGGATTTGTACCACCCATATCCATTCAAGCATTTCAATTGAAGGAAATACATGATAAATCATATGAATGAAATTAATGGAAACCAATTTAGTCACCTAAACTAAGGTGAATAAAACTTGGCTATATTCAAGACTTTTGTGTCATGGAAAATGATCCAAATTCTTGAAAGAAAATCATGGAAAATAGCATAATCAATCGAGTGAATAGATGGCATCTATGACCCCTTTGGAAATGCAAGCCTCATTCAAACGGACCCCATCAAGAGGCCAAAGTATTGAGAGGGTCCCCTTGTGGTATTGAAGGGCTATAAATATTGTCATATAAGATAGAACTTGTGAAGCAATATTCTTAGTCCCCAAAACAAAAGGACATACAGATGGGTGCCTCTAGTTTAAGTGTTCAACCAAGTATGAAACTGGATCTTCTAAGTGAATTTATAAAGCAAACCTATCGGATCATTTTTGAGACATTCCTTGCCTGAGGCACTTGGAGTCTTGGCCCTTTGGCAGAGCCTCATCACCTTTACTCGTGCGGAGCTAGTGGTAAGGGTCACTAGTCCCTTGAAGTTTGCACAATTGATTGGAGGCTCCTGAGCTAAGGAGTGAATCGATTTCAATCGAAGAAGAGAAGGTGAGTCTGATGTCCGCCCTTTGATTGTTTATGAATATGGCTTGTGTCTTGACTTGTGTAGCGGGGAGGATCTTGGAGGATCTAACAACCATGCACTATGCATTGCTTGATATAAATAAGAAGGAGATGGTGGTGTTGAATAGTGGTCCACTAGTGGCATATGAGTCACTCTTGTTCTTAAGGATAATAACCACTCTCTGCCATTGTTGATTGTTTCTAAAAAGTGGTAGTTTAAACATGAGAAATAATTCCTATTTTTGCATGGATATCAACAAGAAGTCCACTCATTAGCTCATTAACATTACATTTGAAGTAGCATAGATTTCACTCCATTTGCAACACAATGATTAAAAATTTTATGAACTCTCAAAATTACTTTAAAAATGGAAGCGCATACAACCTAGCTAATCCCTAGCACAAGTTATGTTGCAATCATTGAAACCACTATTTTTATTGTGCATATACATGAATGGTTCAAAAAATGAATAATGATAATAATAATAATAATAATAATAATAATAACAACATACAATGCTATCTAGAATCATCCATTTCTTGGAAAAAGTAAAAGCCAATGACTGCTGATTATAATATTTCCAAATCATTTGAGTTAGGGGCATTGATTTTGCTCCATCTCCAAATCGTTAGGAGATGTTGTTGGACCAAAAGTTTGGGTTGGAATCAAAAAGAAATATAGTTTATGAACGTTTCTAACCATCAAGTTGAAGCTTCAAATCAGTCCTTCCAATGATCTTCAGATAACCAAAGTGAGCTCTCAAAGCTTATCAAAATTGTAAGAAGAAAGCTCAGTTGATAATCAATACCAAAATCGTGAAGAACAACATAATCAATTGAATTAAAAGATACATTGATACCACCAATCTCAAATATTTCTTCCATATAGTCAAACTCATTCTTGCTTGAGGTTTATCTTCCCATTTTGAAACCACAAATAAAAACAAATAATTAATCAACAATATTGAATTCTATACATGTATCCATGGAATAAAAAAAATAATATCTCAACAAGATTGAATCCTTTACGCACTTGATAAACAAAGGCATTATATCTTCCATTTTAGTACATAAAAAAATTGATGATGAATTGAATATCTATAATGGTGAGAATCTCAAAGCCATTGTATTGCATGCTATGAATAGAATCTTTTAGCTTGGTCCATTTTCTATAATCAATAACTTTGTTTCTTCATGGGCACAGTTTCAATACAATGTGAGAGAACTAGGCAAGAATCATTTGTCCTTGCTCTCTTCATTTGTGGAATCCAAAAAGAAGATGAATTAAAAAAAAAACACACATCAAATAGACCTTTCCAGTTTGATAGATGTGCCCATACATGATTAGTTGTAGATGTGCATATGCAAACTATTCTATGCACGAATACAACAAAATCATAATTTTTATTGAGCAGTAATATCTTTATGGTTGGTTGCTATTAGTATACAAACTTTCACGAAATATTTTGCACATTCAAATTTCTTGTTGTCTAATCAACAAGCAAACGTGGACTAGGCTCAGTGCCTTGAATTCTTATTAATCCAATCACACAGTAAGTTTTCTCCCCACACCTATGATGTGTTATAGGAAAACTTGAATAACCATTTTCTGCATTTTCCATTGCACAAACAAAAAATAGGGTGCAATATTTTGAAGAGCCTCCTATAAGCTTACCATACCACCTATCAAAGGAATGTAAATTTGACTTTAATACAAATCTATCCGGTTGATAATTGTAATTTATTCTTCTTTTCATTAGTGCTTTCATGCCATTAATAAGTGTGATTCAAATGTTTCACTCTTAAAATTAACATCAGCAGCCTTTTTTCTTTAAGCAAATTTTTGAAAATCCTCAAATGCTTCACTATCTTTCATGGAAAACTACTTTCACGGAAAATCCTCAAATGCTTCACTATCTTTCATGGAAAACTACTTTACAAATAAGATTGTCGAAGCATCCAATCCAAAAAAGATGTTTTGAATAAAACAATAGGAGTTTTTAGACACATTACAAGCCAAACAAGGAATCTATAGTAAACTTGCAAACACTTGAAAGCATCGAATATTGCTTTGTAAAAAAATAAAGAGTTGCATTAGATAAAACAAATGAATAGCTATAATTTAACCCTCTCCTTACTTGATATAAGCGTGGATGTTTTCACACAAAATGGAGACCGATGTTGTCATTCACCCCCAACCACGCATCTATCCAATATATCTACCCTCTCTCTTTCCATATTGAGCTCCACATCGCTCCACATCGCTCCACACATGGGTGCCACATGGCACTCATATGAATCCACACATGCCCTCTAATAAGGGGTCATTCATCCACCTCTTCTTTTATGCTCATTGTATAATATTTCCTTCACCTTATGCCAATTTTTATCCTCAAAAGTGTTTTTTGCCCACAAAAATGGTGTTGGAAGGTCTTGACTAAAGGAGAGAAAGAAAACAATATAAATACTCGCATTGACTTCCATGTATCTAAAGTACATGGTCATATCTCCATGGTGTTTTTCCATATAGTTCCCTTATGAAGAAACTTGGAAAGGCAACCTAAAGGTGGGAAACCGTCTCCGAAGGATATTAACCCGCTCCCATGTAGCACTATCTTCTGATAAGCACTCTTTATAGTATTGTGAATGGTCCATAAACCTAGGAGATAGTTTTGGATAAGGTCTCGTCTTCATGGTTTCATAGTTAGAGGGAACTCTAAGATAGACTTGCTCTACTACCTCAAAGATGATCTCTCCCTTTTGAGGATCAACATAGGCTCTAGCTCTATCCTTAGTTCTCCTAATGCCATCCTTAGTCTAAACGAATCATACACAACCTTGTAAAAGCAAGCTTGGATTCCTCTTAAAAGCTCAGAAAGATCAAAATCAAATTTGGGCTCCCAAAGCTTCTCTCTAGAACATCTAGTACATCCTTAGAACCAAAAAATTTAGCCAATCTTGAAGGAGCCAAAGAAACCAACCTCTCAATAGAACAAGAACCCATAGAAAACACATCAGCATGAATCTAGAGAATGGCCAACTCATCCTCAAAATAGACCTAGCAAGGCAGAATCTAGGAACAAGCAACTTTAAAAACTCGTTTAGGTACCGAAGAAGATAATAGCTAATCAATAAGGTCGATCCAAAATATGGACACCAAAGCAAAGAAAACCGAACCCCATAAAAGGGATTTTCCACAAGGACAAGCCAAAGTTGGTCAATCACCACCTTTAGAACAAAGCTATGAAGGTGGCTCAAAGAGGTGAAAACGTGTGTCGAATACAACACTCTGAGTTTATGAACAATGGAAGTAGATTGTGTATTCAAGGAGAGAGAGATGTACCTAATGCACCTCACATCTCATCTTTAGAGTTAGATGGTGTTTCATTTTCAGCATGTACAACCGATCTTTTTGTCGTATAGATATGATTTTGAGAATTGTATACACACCAATGTATATTCTCATGATAGTAATGTAAATAAGGACACGACTTTCCGTTAATTCATTTTTGCAAGTGTGCAATTAAATGTTTTAAAGATTCAATGTTTGAATTTAAAGATGTTTTTTCCATTGACTTTTCTAGAGGGTTACCACCAAAGAGAGGGGACAATGATCATGCCATTGAGGTAGTAACTAACACTAACCCTATTTGCAAGCCACCTTATGGGATAAGTTTATCTCAACATCAAGGGGTAGAAAAGCAACTTCAAGATTATTTCGATAAACATTAGGTCCAGTAACTCACCTTGGGCATCTCCAACACTCCTAGTCAAAAAGAAAGATGACTCTATGAGACTTTGTATAGATTATAGAGCATCAAACAGGGTAATAATAAAAAACAGGTTTCCAATGCTTAGGTTGGAATACCTATTTGATCATTTACATCAAGCTAGGTATTTTACCAAGCTTGACCTTAGATCAACATATCATCATATTAGAATTAGCATAGAGGATGTCCTTAAAAATACTTTTAGGATTAGATATGGACACGATGAGTTTTTGGTGATGCCTTTTGGATTGACCCATTCTTCCACCACTTTCATGAAGCATAGGCACAATGTTCTACAACTATATCTAGGGAAATTTATAGTATGCTTTGTAGATAATATTATGATCTATAGGAGATCAAAAATTATAACACTTGGAACACTTAAGTATTCCAAGTGTTATGAGAAAATTCACTCTTAGCTAAGCAATCAAAGTGTGAATTTTTAAAAACAAAGATTAAACACCTTGGGCACACAGTCTCCCAAGACGCAATCCAAATGCATTGTGGTAAAGTATGGGTTATCATGAATGGCCACTTTTCCAAGAACTTGGAGAGCTTTCGATCTTCCTAGGTTTGTTAGTATTCTAACTTAGTTTTATCACGAACTATGCCAAAATTGTTATCCCAATGATAAAATATCTTAAAGATAAAGATAAAACCTTTCATTAGGGAGATGAATAGAAGCAAAGTATGAATAAGTTGAATGTAGTGATTGCTATAACTTCACTTTTATATATAATGGATCTCGAAAAATCATTTGTGGTTGAAACTAATGCGAGTGATTTTGCTGTAGGAGCGGTTTTAGTTCATGATGGTCGACTATTGACTTTTGAGAGCAAAAATCTTGAATTGATTCAGAAGGTTAACTCCATCTATGAAAAAGAGTTGTATGCAATTATCCATGCTTTGAAAAAGTGACATCATTACCTATATGGTGCCAAGGTTAAGATAGTGTTTGGTCAAGAGAGCATTAAGTTGCTCTCTAATCAAACAGATCTCAAAGGTTGTAAGGCATGTTGAATAGACCTTTCAAGAGTTTGATTATGAGCTTAGGTATAGGAAGGGAAAGTTTAATGTGCTGGCTGACTCGCTTAGCCGCATGCCTTTGCTCAATGGAGTGAGTTTTACTCATATCACTAGTAAGCTACTTGAGTCCATAAGAGGGAAATGTAGGCTTGATCTTGCATATACCAATATTTGGGAAGCTATAGAGAAAGGGGATCTTGATACATGGGTTTCCAATGAGGATGAGGTATCGATGGGTACTCAAGAAGGAATCAAGTGGAAGATATATAGTATTCACGATGGACATTTGTCATACAAGGTATGGTGTGTGTTCCCATAGATTTTGAGATGAGACAACATATATTGCATGAGTGTCATGATACAAGACCCTCAAGAATCTTAAGGATACTGAGCCAGCTGCACTGTTAAGCTTTAGAACTTATCCACAAGCCAGAAATCGGACTGCCATCAGTTTCAATGGCATACTTAGAAGATGATATTAAATCAAATCTCAAACAATCACAAATGAATCATGTTAACACACCTGAGCATGTCAATAAGTATCTGTATATACAAAACCTAAACAACTTTAAGAACAGAGAGCCAGCTGCACTGTTAAGCTTTAGAACTTATCCACAAGCCAGAAATCGGACTGCCATCAGTTTCAATGGCATACTTAGAAGATGATATTAAATCACATCTCAAACAATCACAAATGAATCATGTTAACACACCTGAGCATGTCAATAAGTATCTGTATATACAAAACCTAAACAACTTTAAGAACTCTGTTAAACGAAATGCTCTTAACCGTTTTATTCATCCACAAGCCAGAAACTATGCCAATGGTATAGTATCTACCATCGTGAATAGCATCTAAATTGAAATTCCAAGGCCATCCACAAGCTTTTGGCCTGATAGGTCAGTCATTTTGAATTGTCAAGGCATTATTATATCTTAGACATTTGATTTCTCTTGAACTTCTCTCGATTTTTAACGCTTTATTTGCAATAAAATAGAGCCGTTCTGAAGCTCATTTTGGAACTAAATATCACAAGGCCTTCTTCCATAAATTGATGCTGTAGCCAGATAATTTTATGTGCCCTTTTTCTTTTGCGATTTCAGTTCTCTCCACTGATAAACGACAAAATCCACTCCATTTGTAGAAAGTAAAACAATGTCTTGTAGAGTATGACATCCACTTCATTTATTCAATAGTTCAACATGGCCTGACACTCAGTGTAATAAACCATAGAGGGCATTTACTGAGATGGTGTGATTCATAAATAGAGATCCAAATGAGCTAGCCGGCAACAAATTCCCTTGTGTCCTAACTTTGTGTGTGTGTGTGTGTGTGTGTGTGTGTGTGTGTGTGTGAGAGAGAGAGAGAGAGAGAGAAACTAATAAATAATTCCACATAAAAACTACATACTGACAGATTTCTATAACTGTGCTTACAATGCACAAGGGATTGGGTCAACATGAAGTGATTTGATAGAATCCTTTCACCAAGGTCCAGTTGAATGCTCCAATTCATTACGGAATCCAGGGAACCAAGAGACATAATTACACAAGCAAAACAGCATTGATACAGCCGTCATTCTCAGGATTGTTTGTTACTTGGGCATACTTACCTGCATCAACCAGCACCATAATCAGTCCAAGAACATTTATTCAATCAAAGAAGATACTTGGAATATAATATGCAGCATACCCCACACTACTTTTCCAGCAGGAGTTACTAGACCAAGTTCGCTTACGTTAACCTGCAATCATTACAGAAAAGACTAAGAGGTGTAATGATTTGGGAGTCCATGCAGGCATGTGTTTCAACGGTGTTATACACTTAGATATGGAAGTCCAGAAAAAATGTTTTAGATCCATCCAAAAATACTACGAATCTGATTTCATACATCTCCTAAGGATTAAATACAGATATAAAATACACACCCACATGATGATTTAAAACTTTAACAAATAAAAAACAGAGATTATAGTAAAAATGATGACCCTATTTCATAGCCAAACTTTATTAGAGGCACAATCCAGAAATCAAGATATGTATTTAAATCAAAAATAAAAAATAAACATGGTTTATGAACCATAAAAATGGAAGTGGAAGACACAAGCGTACATGGGAGAGGATCATCTTTATAGCCCATCTATTATTATATCTTATGGCCATGTTCCCGAAAGAGGCTAGACAGATTTGTTTTGGTACATTAATCACGCAATTCGGCTCAACAGAAGAACATGACTTGAGAAAAGAAGAAAAGCTGATACGGCATAAGAAGTCCGAAAAATTAGATAAGAGAAGTCGAAGAAATTGTACATACAAAAAATGAAGTTCAGAAATCTAAGGTTTTAAGACTTAAGACAAATAAATTAAAAGGTGAACACTTTCGAGGTCCAAGTGAGAATAGCTTCAATTTTCTTTCAAAAAATACATCACAAATATGTCTAAAAAGCTCTCAAAGAGAGCTACAATGTGAAAGGGCCTAAATTTACATTATGATAATCCTTGAGAGCTTTACCCATAGTTGCTATCGTACGAGTACGAAACTGTTCGTACAATACGACATGGTAACATGGACCGGCAGATATTACCGATTCAGACAGGTTGGAAATGGAGTTTCCGAGTTTCCGAAAAATCTGGAAACGATATGAAACCGGAAATGGTAACATACATATTAGTAATCGCATACATACATACTACATAGATATACATACAGATACACACATACGTAGTACTCTGTACCTACATATTACATACATAGGTAGTAAGTACACAATGCACATAAAAATTTCCTGATTTCTGAAGGCTGAAGGCCTGAGGTCACGATTCAAGAGTCAAGTTGGGCTCTCGAGTGAGAAAGAACTGTCCAAATGGTACTTTACAAGGCTTGGAGAGAGGAAACGGGCTGAGAGAGGCCCTTAGACAGAGGCTCAAAGCTTAAGCACAGGTAATAAGCTCGGAGGACACATGCTGGAATGGGAAAGAAGAGAATGGGAAATGTTAAAAGAAATTGAACAGAAACTAACCATAATTTTTCAAAACCCCAAAACGTGTTTCCAAGGGAGTGAAATGGGATGGTTCATGCAAACGGTCCGACCGTTTCTCATCCATGGACACACTGTTTCTGGTTACTATGTTGTACAATACCATATGTATTCGTACGAAATTAGTGAAGATATACAAAAATTCATTATGTATGCAATGTGCATTCAACGTTCCAATGCTTGTCACTTATAAGTCAAATCATGTATGTATGAAGGTATGCATGTAGGTACGCACATCTCTCTCTCTCTCTCTCTCTCTCTCTCTCTCTCTCTCTCTCTCTCTCTCTCTCTCTCTCTCTCTCTCTCTCTCTCTCTCTCTCTCTCTCTCTCTCTCTCTCTCTCTCTCTCTCTCTCTCTCTCTCTCTCTCTCTCTCTCTCTCTCTCTCTCTCTCTCTCTCTATCTATCTATCTATCTATCTA
>CM035412.1:200312836-200315336 GCA_020310875.1 Ceratopteris richardii
TTTTTTGTGCTTTTCGTTAAGTTAAAAGTCAAAATTGGATTAAGAGGTCAATAAAGTCGAAACTTTAATTCGCAACATGGAAGCATCATATCAAACAAGATCCATCAGCTACAATTAAACCAAGAAATAGCAAAACAACTAAATAAAGATGCACTCAGGAAAAAAATCGGCGAAAAAAAACGAAAGCGATTTTTGGTGCTTTTGGTTGGATTTCTATGCTTGCTTTTTGGAGGGCTCAACTTATCTACATAAACACAAGCCTAGTGACCATAATTCACAGATTTGTACCATAGCTTCAAGAGCTTATGTTTTCTTGGGCACTTGGAGCTTCGAATTTTGCATTCTTTTGCATATTTGTAATGAATTTATTGGAGCATTGACTCCTTTGCCATATCTTGCAACTGTAGTTTCTTATCCCTACTATCTCTCTTTCTCATTTACTTTGTATCTATATTGATTGTGGGGCCTCAAGATCTCTCTCTCTCTCTCTCTCTCTCTCTCTCTCTCTCTCTCTCTCTCTCTCTCTCTCTCTCTCTCTCTCTCTCTCTCTCTCTCTCTCTCTCTCTCTCTCTCTCTCTCTCTCTCTCTCTCTCTCTCTCTCTCTCTCTCTCTCTCTCTCTCTCTCTCTCTCTCTCTCTCTCTCTCTCTCTCTCTCTCTCTCTCTCTCTCTCTCTCTCAATCATTTACTTTCAATCATAGTCTGTGGGCTGCAAGCACTTGTGACTCCTGTCTTAAGGGTTTTTGGGTCTCTCTCTCTCTCTCTCTCTCTCTCTCTCTCTCTCTCTCTCTCTCTCTCTCTCTCTCTCTCTCTCTCTCTCTCTCTCTCTCTCTCTCTCTCTCTCTCTCTCTCTCTCTCTCTCTCTCTCTCTCTCTCTCTCTCTCTCTCTCTCTCTCTCTCTCTCTCTCTCTCTCTCTCTCTCTCTCTCTCTCTCTCTCTCTCCCCCTCCTCCATACGTGCCTCCTCTGCGTGCGTTCGAGATCTGCCACCGCCTCTGCGTGCGTTCGAGATCTGCGTGCAGCTCGCCTCTGCCTCTGCTATTCGGGATCCGCCGACCTACGTCTCATGTCACCTTCCCTGCATCATTGCTGCCCGAGATCATCTGCGTTTTTAGGGTTTCTGCTGCCCGAGCTCGCAACTCTACCCTACCGATTTAGGGTTCATGGCTGTCCAAGCGCTAGCCACCATCATGTCTCGAAACCCTAGCTGACCTTAACCCTAACCTTGGCCCGAAACCAACCCCAAACCCTAACCATGAATATGCCTAATATACCCGTTTTAATCTTCCATCCTAACCCTAACCCTAAACCAAAACCCCAAATCCTAACCCTAACCCTAAACTGAAACCCTAAACCTAACCCCAAACCCGCCCCCTAACCTCAGCCCCCCCCCCTTCACCCCCAACCTCTGCTCCCCAGTTGACCCACTGTAACCCTCCCTAACCTAAGCCTAACTTTAATTTTAATCCCAACACTTAAAACCAAAAACTTCACAATTTGAAGCAAAAAACTTAACCTTCTCTCTCTCTCTCTCTCTCTCTCTCTCTCTCTCTCTCTCTCTCTCTCTCTCTCTCTCTCTCTCTCTCTCTCTCTCTCTCTCTCTCTCTCTCTCTCTCTCTCTCTCTCTCTCTCTCTCTCTCTCTCTCTCTCTCTCTCTCTCTCTCTCTCCCTCTCTAGCCGAAACCCTAAACCTAATCTCTGAAATGGCTCCCATGGACCGAAGGGAAGTGGAGGAACTTATTGCTAAAGCCCTCAAAGAGGCCAAAATGGAAGCAGACCGCAACCTCAATATGGAGATACGAAAAATGATGGAAAAGTTCAAAGGACTAGAAGAACAAGTAATCGATAAAGTCAAAGGACTCGAAGAACAAGTAAAAACTCTCACAAAAGAACAAGACAATTGGAGGACAGCCTATGCACACCTCAAAGAAGAGGGGGAGATCTCCAATGTGGAGACACTCAAAGAAGAAATAAAGAAGGAAATCAAAACGGAGGTAGAATCCACTCGAGAGTCATGGGTGGAAGTAGTACATAAAAGGGTTAAGAAGGAGGTTAAAGAAGATGTGCAGAAAGAGGAGCACACACGAGTCCAAGAGACACTTGAGTAGGAGAGGCTTCGACACACTCGAAGACTTCACATTCGGATTACGGGCCTACCCGAAGGGATACACAGGACAGGATCTTGGGAGACCGATCCGAGATAGAGACTCACCATACACAGCGCTTTCAGATGAGATACTACATTACAGCACACTAGGTGAGGTCTTCCTTATGGGGGACTTCAATGGCCGCACTCAGTCACATCAGTGCGATGCATACGACATGGATCACCCACATCTCATGCGGGCCAGAGACCCAGAGGAGATGAGTACCAGTAGGGTATCGGCAGATATGGGTCAGGACACCACAGGATATGGAAGACATCTGCTTGAGCTAGGCAGCCGACATCAGCTTGTTATATATAACGGGATGCATCGTTGGCCAGATTCGGGCGGACTTACTT